>WAAG01073006.1:8675-22437 GCA_013390105.1 Tichodroma muraria
ACGGACACACGGACACACGGACACACGGACACACGGACAGACGGACAGACGGACGGACACACGGACACACGGACACACGGACACACGGACAGACGGACAGACGGACAGACGGACGGACACACGGACAGACGGACACACGGACACAGACAGACAGACGGGCACACAGACACATGGACGGATGGACAGACGGACGGACACACGGGCACACGGACACTTGGACACGGACACATGGACACAGACACACGAACAGGCAGACAGAGACTGAGATACAGACACGGACAGGCAGACACGGGCAGGCGGACTGAGAGACAGGCATGAACAGGCGGACACAGACGCGGAAAGACAGACACAGGGACACACAGACACACACAGACACTTGGCAATCTCATAGTGAATCAACAGTCCATATAGTCACTAAAGCATCATTCAGGTTTATTTTACTCAGAAATAAAATTTCTCACAGCTTCACCTTACGGTTGGCTAAACACATCAGTTACACACACGCACACCGGGTTACTTGAAGAAAGTAATGGACATCTGCTGGATACACAGAAGTCTTTATCAGGAGGGAGCCTGCTGCAGCTCAGGTCAGGAACCTCATTTCTCTGATTTCTAAATAAAGAAAAAGGAAGATAATGTAGAGGATATTGGAGCAACTAAGTTATTTGTGGACTTGTTTCAGGTCTGTGGCTGCTGCAATTGTTCTGCCATTTTATAATGAAGAAGTAATACCTCCCAATTGTGCTGAAAGACCTGAAAATCCTAGAGTGGATTGTATCTGGTCTGTCTCCTGTGAGGCACCAAAAGAACTTGCAAAATGCACTGGTTTGGAGTCAGTGGCAATTCCTGGCCTTTCCAGTGAAAGAGTGGGAGGAATGCAGATGTGGCTGTTTGGGCAGTGACCTTTGTGACACCACCTGCACAGGAGCAGTCCCTCTCTGCAGCCTCCAACTCACCTGGCCTTCGATGTTGCGGCTTTTGGCTCGCAGCTTGTTCACCTGCCCCTCGGCAATATCGGCTCGTTCTTTCGCCTCCTCCAGCTCGTGCTGGGCCTTGCGGCATCGCGAGAGATTGATGTTTGCCTGCTCTTCCTGAAAGTCAGACAGCGTTGGCACAGATGACATTGCCCTGGCACCACTGGCACCTGTGACCGTGCCACGGTAACGTCGCCTGTGCTGCCCTGTCAATCTCAGTATTCAATTGTTTGAATGATCTAGGGAGCCCACCTTTCAGAAATCTCCACCCAGGCCCCACTGAAAAGAGTCCTCCACTCACAGCTTCCTCAGCCTGCTTCTTGTAGGCTTTCACTTTTAACTGCAGCTTGTCCACCAGGTCCTGGAGCCGAAGAATATTTTTCTTATCTTCTTCAGACTGTAGGAAGTGAAAATCGAGTCAGCCTTGGCAGATGAACTGAGGTCATCCAGGTGGGAGGGTAGAGGATTTGCAGTACCTGGTAAGTGAGCTCCTTCAGCCTCCGTTCGTACTTGCGAGCTCCTTTCAGGGATTCTATTCCTCGCTTCTGCTCAGAATGAAGCTCATTTTCTAGCTCATTGATCTGAAACAGAATCACAGAGAAGATGGCAAGAACGGCTGCTGATCCTGCTGCAGGACTGAGGCTGCTCAGAAAGTGGCAGGGCAGGGCAGTGTCCTGCAGCTGCTTCTTGGGTCTAGGCTAGCTGAAATATGCTCACCATGTTATGTTGGTGATGACACAGTGTGTGAATCCATAGTTGTTTATAAAAGGAACTTAGCTGTACATACCTAGAGCCTTTGTAGTCAAAATAAGGCTTAAATCTGTCAGAGGAGAGGAAATTGAAAGAGGGAAGGGAGGGTTCTATGGATGTTCACCAGGTAAATGGCAAAAATCTGTTTCATTATTTATCTTTAAGTTGTTATCTTTGGGAGTGGCAGCAGCAAGTACTGCTTAGGGACAGCATGGAAACCTGGATGCTCTCTATTCCCTTTCCACTTGTCCAGCTTCCACAGGCATTGAATTAGAGATGTAAGGTGGCATATCTATGCCTGTGCCCCTCTGTAAACCTGCTGATTTCTATTCCCTTTTTTAACCTTTTACCAGCTGCCTCTACAGCCTTCCATGGCAGCAGGTTTCCAAATTTCACTGCCCACTCCGTAAAGTATTTATTTCTATTTTTTTTATAGGAGAAGATGGGCTGGTCTCTCCAAATGGCAAAGTCATATTCTTGTTTGTCAATATTTAAAAAGCTTTGTCTTGCAGATCCTTCTTGAGTTGCAGACCAGAACTGCATGTGGTACACTTAATATAGTGGCAAAAATGTGTTGCCATACAACTCTGTCTTATTCTCAGTGCATTTCCTAGTGAAGCACAAATTTTTTTCTCTTTTAGGTTTTTGCTTCTATTGCACTTTCAACAGCTTCTGATGTCTGTCCATTACCAGTTCCAATTCCATCCCCAAGTAAATACGACTTAAATTATTTTTCCCTAGACAAAATTACCATCTATGTCTTCCTGATGTCCATCTGCCCCCATTTTTGCCCACTCAGTTTTTTTGAGATCACTCTCAAGTTCATCACCCACAGTGCAATGTTTGGCTACTCAGCACAGCTCTCATCAAACCTGCCGGGAATACCTGGGGCTCTCCCCGCTTTCACCCTCGCAAGAGGTTCCAGCAACCAAGGGCCCAGTCAGAAACTTCAACTTAATCTACCCAAGTCTTCACCATACCCTGGCCTCCAGCTTCTGGAGTTGCTTCTTCCCTCCCTTCAGGGCCAGCTGCTCGGCCTCTTCCAGACGGTGCTGCAGGTCCTTCACTGTCTGTTCCAGGTTCTTCTTCATCCTCTCCAGGTGGGCACTGGTGTCCTGCTCCTTCTTCAGCTCTTCTGCCATCATGGCCGCCTGGTTGTGGTGCACAGTTATGTTACAAATCTCCCCATCCCAGCAGTTCTGGGTGCCTGGGAGTAACACCCAGCTTCACATTGGTGACTCTGCACCTTCTCAGTGCCCACGGCCGTGCTAAGGCTCTGTCATACAGACAGGATCACTCTTTCTCCAAGTCTGTATTTCTAAAAGTGCTTCACCTCAGAGACAGGTTTGATACAAAAAAAAATAATAATCAAATACCAAGCAAATGTCTCGGTACCAAAGTTCTATTTTTTAAGTCAGTCAAAACTGAAGTATCTTGAAGTATTACCAGCTAGCACTCTGCATCTCTGGGCTCCCTCGTGACTTTGAGTATCTGGCTCTTTGGTGCTGAAATTTGCCAAAGAGTCAGACTTCTAAGCAGATCTTGCCAGTGAGACGACCCTGACACCCCCAAATTGCAGTGAAAAGCTTATACCTGCTGAGGTCCTCAGAAGCTGGGATAGATAGCTGTCACCAATGTGGCAGAGCAGAGAGGTCAGGGATCCTGCAGCACTGCTGCTGGTGAGCAGTCAGGGCCAAACGCTGGTGTGCTAGGGCTTGATGCAATAGTGTCACCATTTTCTGTTTAATCTATCCTATACCTTTCCTAGATGGTCCCAGGTATTGTTACTTCTGATAATATGGAACCTGTAGCCTCATTTAAATGAAACATTTATATTCTCTCTTTTTCTTCCTTACATGTCTAGCATTTGTATAGAATTGTGTATGATTTTAGCCTTAATTCCTGCTTTTCTCTGCTGTGTCTAGACGGGCCTTTGTTTCAAACTACTCTTCTTCTTTCACAGTTTTGCTACCATCTGTTCTATCCTGCCTATTACATTTACTCTGGAAGCAAAAGTGAATGGGTATGGAGAAGGGGAGAGAAAATGCCTCTTCAATATAGACAGCTAGCAGGACATGAGGGCCCTTTCTGAAAGGGTCTTCTGTGACAAGTAGTAGGGCAATGGCTGCATGAGGCCCGTGTGGGAGGGACTGTGTGTCACAGGTATTTTCTGCTGAAGAATTGGTTCTCCACCATCTGATTGTTGCCTTTCTAAAGTGCAAAAGTGACTGTGGAAGTACGAAATGGAAGGGAGGCGAGCAAGGGGACTCACATCTGTGATTGCTTTCTTCGCTTTCTCCTCTGCATTTCTGGCTTCCTGAATGCTGTCTTCAACTTCAGTCTGTAAATGAGTTATGTCCACTTCCAGTCTCTTCTTGGTGTTGAGGAGGCTCGTGTTCTGTGGGGGGAGCCAGCAGACAGGTCATTCCCACCCCGTTTGTGCCACTCCCACAGGCCTGCAGTAATCTCCTGTGCCAGGAGGTGCCAAATACCTGTGAGTGGAGCAGCTGCACTCTCTCGCTGGCATCCGTCAGCTCCTGCTCGGAAACCCTGCGGGCTCGCTCCGTCTGCTCCATGGCAGCTCGCATCTCCTCCATTTCTGTTGTCATCAGGCTGTTCCTGCGCTCTACGATAGCAAGCTGCTCTTTCAGGTCCTCATTCTCTCTCAAGGCGTCATCTAAATGGAGCTGGGAATCCTTAAGAGGTGAAAGCACCTTTTGTGAGAGCCAGAAGCAAGCGGAGGGAATGGGAAAGACCCACGGGACAGCAGCCTTGTGGCCCCTACCTTGAGCTGCCCTTGCACGGCTTTAAGGTGCTTCTGTGTCTCTGCTGCCTGGCAGTTGGCATGGCTCAGCTGTATTTCCATGTCGTTCAGATCTCCTTCCATCTTCTTTTTCAGTCTCAAAGCATCATTTCTGCTTCTGACCTCAGCATCCAGCATGGTTTGCATAGACTCTAATACCCTCTGGTGATTCCTCTTCAGCTGTTGAATTTCCTCATCTTTCTCTGCTGTCCTTCTGTCAACATCTGACTTCACCTGGTTCAGCTCCAGCTGAACACGTAAGATTTTCCCCTCTTCGTGCTCTAAAGAGCCCTGTCAGGGTTGAAATGTTATAATTTGTCTCTGTGGTGTCTATTGCTGGGGAACACCCATGCAGAACTGTGAACCTTTGCAGGTGGGAGAGCAGGTGTATCAGGTATATTTGCCTTACCGTGGACATTTAGAGAACACCAAGCACTGAAAAAGCTGACTGCTATTCCATACTCACTGCACCCCAGCTGGATATTAAATGGTAATAAATAATATTTAATGGTAATTTAGGAATAATGGTAAATTACCATTAATATAATGGTATTTTAGGAATAATATTCCTTAGGAAAATGCCTCAGATACCACAAGGTCTGAGCACTGAGGGCTGTGGTGACACTGGAGAGACAACAGATCACGTGGAAATATAAAACAGGACAGCCAAGCCTCCTGCTCAGAAGCAGCTTGCCTTCTCTTGCATCTCCATGCTGATTTCTGCTTTGTCCCACCCCAGTGAATGTGTGGACAAGTTGCCCTTCCACATAACCTTTCCCTCTGGTACTCATTTCGTTCCCTCTGGTGTCATCCAGCTTCAGTTGTAGTAGCAGTGGAAAGCCTGAAGCTGGGTCTTTACACCCAGGGGGCAGAAATAAACATGTGCAGAGAATAAAACAGTTGATGTAGCCCTGGCATCCCTTTTAAGAACATATTTTCCAGAGATGCTTGATTCTCCTTTTGGATTCTAGAATGAGCCTATGGTGACTAATTCAGGATTCAACTGACCATATTTAGATAAATTAGAGTAGATGAACTACATGACCACAATAACTCCTGCTCCTACTGCCCACCCATTTAGTGAGATCTAGAGATGTGCCAGTTGTTTTATACTTCTTTTTCTACCTAAGAGGAGTTAAAGAAAAAATAATGCAATGCTCTTCTTGATGGTGGACAACAAAAAGACAAAAGATCTGTCAGAAGTCAATACAAGGGAAATCCTGAGTGCATATAGGGATAAAAACCTTATACCCTGAGAAAGATGTTGCACTGAAAAATGTTGTCCAGCAATACTCTGAAATCTCCATCCTCGAAAATTATAAAAAACAATTAGACAAAGCTTTGAGCAACTCACTAATGTGAGTTCAAAGTTGGCCTTTCTTTGACCAGGAAGTCAACTAAAGACTTCTAGGAATCCTGTAAAAACAAAGTTAATTCTGTGTCTCTGTGTTTGAGGCATGCTCTAGGTATATCATGGGCAGCTCACAAAGATATTTTGTGGAGAATCAGATGTGGTTATACAGAAGTAACAAAATCTTTTCCAAGATGCAATCAGGAAAGATACAGAACAGAAGGCAGAACCCAGGAAAGAGGGAACTGAAGGAGCTACAATCTGTCATGGCAAAATAAAGTAAGATTTGAAGTAGTGGAGAGCTGAGGGGTAGTCAAAGAGAGTAAGGAAGACAGAAATCATGGAATTGTGAGACCCAGTATGCAGCCTGTGCCAGCAATGCATGACAATGTACCAGTGTAGTCTGAGATTCAGCAGATCCCCAGCAGCCTCTTCATGTTCATCAGAACCTGTGTCCTGTGAACCGGCTCCTCTTTGAACCTATTACTGACTCCTGTTCATTCAAAGTGGTGGAACTGAAGAAATATTGCCTCAATTCTTTTCAGCATTCAGCTTGCTTTGAGCAGGAGGTGACATTGAGAAAACTTTTAGGAATGGATTTGACCTTCCCTGGAAACATCCTTGATTAATTTGATAGAAAACAAAACTGTCAGAATTTTGAAATGCTAGTGACTTTTCTTAAGCATTCCATGGGAGTTAATTCAAACAGATGGTGCAAAATGAGCTCAATTTTACCCTGGGACTGAGGGGGTTTTGTGCATGATAGCACAGCAAGGAATGCCACATTGGTATGGCAGGGGAGCAGTGCCTGTGCTTTTTGGTCTGTCTGCGCTGTCTTACTGCAATTTGGGGACAGTTTCAGCATAAGCCAGAATATTAAATATATACCCAAAATTTCTCCATTCTTAATTTCTCTAAAAGCAAGCCCCTGATTGAGGACACTTGCCTCTGCTTCTTCTAATGCTGCTTGTAGGTCACACTTCTCTTGCTCAATCTGCTTCTTTGCTTTCTCCAGCCCATGATTTGCTTTTCCAGACTCAGCAATCTGTTCAGTCAGATCAGAAATTTCCTCTGCAACCAGAAAACACATACTCAGCTCCTCTCAGACAGTGTGATCAGTGGCACCTGCAATTGCTCTTTGGCAATGGGAGTGACAAAAGAGACTCTGGTGTAATGGGATGCAACAGTGAGAAGAAATAACACGTCTTGTCTTGTGTGCAGTCTTTATTTCTGATGACCTGCACATCCCAGTTCAGCGTGCAGTATGAAAATGAGAGGGACCAACTGGAGTGAGCTCAGAAAATAATGTCAACTTCCTCTGGGTAATGAAATTACATCTCCAGAGACAGTCATATTTGATTGATTTCTTTGTGCTTAGATACTCCACAGTGATCATTCAGTTCGCAAAAAGGATCTGAATTGTATTTCCTTTCTATAATTAGTTTGCTTATTAAATGCCAATCCATTGGGCCACAGCTGCACAATCCTCCTCTAATCAGGAGACAGACAACAGCCCTGCAGATTTTTTTCTAGTGGCAGTGACCAAAGCAATCTGAAAAAAATGAGTATCATCATAATTACTGTCTATTCAGTTAACTTGGTCCTTATCCATGCATAGGATTACGATGGTGTGAAGAAGGGAGAACACCCTGAGGAAGCAGGATGCTGTAGAGATGAAGGTGTGTGCTTGCAGGTGACTTTATGATCAGCTGAACAGGAAAGAAAGTCACCACCTTTGAGGGAAAATCATAAAGAACAGAACCCTGGGAAGAGGCAGAGCTCTGGTAGTGCAGAAACGTGGAAGCATCTAAGGGCTCAGGGTGAATCTAAGCTGACAGACTCATGAACTTACGCTGGAGGTTCTTGTTCTCCCGTCTGACAGTCTCAGCCTGGTCAAGCATTTCTTCATAGGCATTCTTCATGCGGAAGATCTCGGTGCTGAGAGCACGGGACTCCTTCTGGGCAGCCTCCAGCTCAGTCTGACTCTCCTGGTACTTCTGCTTCCATTCAGCCAGGATCTGGAGTGACAGGAGAAGAATGACCCATTCTGAAACACTCCATCTCTGCACCTTTATGTGACAAGAACCCAAGAGGCCTGGCCTGTCTTAACACTCTTCTGCTTTTGGTTTTTAAAATTAAGAGAAGGCTGCTTTATTATTCGCTGTGGTCACCTGGGGTTACTTACACAGTGACTTTACCATATGTTCCACTATGGGGTCTTTACCATAACTTTGCTGTGGGTAAGATGAAATTTATTTTACTGTGAGTGCAGAACTTCAATAATTTCAGAATTTGTCTTGTCCTATCAAATAGCTAATGATGTTTAGATGTGGCATGGTCTTTTGAACAAACCTTGTCAAAATTCCTCTGCTTTTTATCGAATGCTGCACAGACTGCATGTGACCTCTCCACGTCAATCATGAGGTCATCCACTTCCCCCTGCAGCTTCTGCTTTGTCTTCTCCAGTGAAGCACACTTTGCATTGACAGCCTCAATCTGCTCCTCTGATTCCTGTAGGCGCTGGGCCAGCTTCTTCCTGCAGGATGAGACATTCAGCACCGAGAAAAAGAAAATTCTGACCTTCTCAGAAAAAGCACATGAAAGGAGTTTGGAATGGGGAAGATGGGCAGAGCGAGCAATGTATAATGCTGTGGTGCCAGGAGCCTGGGGTGGCACAGCACTCTGAAGTGGTGCACAGACTGGGAGAATATGCACCCAAATATGAATTGTACCAGTGTGGAGAGGGACCAAAAATATTTTTGCTTTCAATGCTGACAGTCTAACCAATGTGCTCTTTCAACTACTGTGATTAACTCAATGCACTGCAATCTCCTTGATGTAGACACCCCTAAGCCTCCACCCCTACTTCTTTAAATATCTACTCACTCCCCTTTTCACTTCTAATACACTAACAACCACACTGCTCTACATATTACCACTACAAACATATTCTGGTTTCCTTCAGTTCTTCACTCATGATGCTTACATATCCTCCTACTTGCTCCAAGCCATCCCTCCACGTACTTGGCCTCCTCGAGCTCCTCCGTGCGCTGAATCGCGTCCGTCTCGTATTTGGTTCTCCACTGGGCCACTTCGCTGTTGGCCTTGGACAGGGCTCGCTGCAGCTCCCCCTTGGCCTCCTGCTCCTCCTCATATTGTTCCCGGAGCAAGTCACAGTCGTGGCGAGCAGACTGCAGGGCGTGGGCCAGGGCGTTCTTGGCCTTGGTAGTTAAAAATTAAATAAGTTGTCAGAACACGAATAATTTGTGACTGGATATTTTCCCTGTAGTCTGATAAAATATTCATGTCTCCCTGTCCATGTGTTACAGCTGCTAGAGAAACAGAGGGAGTAAAATGAATAACATTGGGGATTCTGTGTTTCAGGCTTGATGTTGTTAAACAGGGTCAGGTGCTTGCCCATCTTGTCTGGGATAACACCTCTCAAACACATCTGCACCAGGTGTTTCAGCCAGAGGCAAAATAAATCCACCAACAGACAAGGTGCAAGCACTCCTGCTTTATCTCCTTTTTTGTCTGCTGCTGTTTACTTTGCCTGTGGGCACAGAACTGCTTTCCTTCACTTCTCTCATGTTTTTGATCTTCAGAATGCATGATGAGAAGGGCTTAAACTGTCCTGCTTATTTAATTTTTAATGTCTTCTCTCTGTGGGATATTCCAAAGCAAAGTTCAAAATTTTCACTGTTCTGATGTCTCTTTTTTGAGGAGAAATCTCATTTATTTTTTTAGCATGTTGATTCATTTTAAAATTTGTTATTCCAAATGAAAGCAAGTCACCTTATTTTCTTCCTCTAGTTGTCTCTTCAGCTCTTCAGTCTGTTGAGTGAAAGTATGTTTGCCTCGAGTTAACTGAGAAATCAAGGCCTCCTTCTCCTCCAGTTGCCGAGTAAGTTCACCTAATGAGAGAAGGTTGATTTTTTTTTTGACAAAGATATGACATAAAACAAATGAATGAGAGCAGTTAGTTACATAGAAAGTGATTACAAGATGTAAAGTGGTAAATTGAAGGGAGAGTAGTAATTGCATTCCCACCAGTAGGAAAAGCTGTTGAAGAGAAATTCTGTGCTGGTATCAAAGAAAAGAAGATATACCAACCACCAACTCACATGTTCATTTTGACTGACAGTACTCCTTCTGGTTTGGTTTAGTGTTTCCTTGGGTAGGTTTCTACGACTGCCACCAGGAGGAGATTGTACATTCTGAGTTTTGTTCAGATCACCAAGTAATGAATATGTTACAAAACACACAGGCGTTCAGGCAGCATATTTAAGTACTTGACACCTGAGTATTACATTTCATCAAGGGACGTACCATTCTCAGTCTGTAGGCGTGTTTTCTGTGTGTTCAGGTCATTAATTAGCCGCACATGTTCATCATCTTTAGCTCTGACTTCACTGAACTGGTCTTCAAGAGCTCGGCACATTTTTTCCAGATTGCTCTGTGAAGAGACACAAAACATATCCCTCAGTTCATCTGGTTGCTCAGAAGAACAGCGCTAACAATGAGGAATACTTCTCCCTGTGCAGCAACCTTGGCTTTGGAGACAGACTCCATGTTGCTGGCCAAGTCGTCAATCTCCATCTTCAGCTCGCTCTTCTCCTTCTCCAGCTTCTGCTTCACGCGTTGCAGGTTGTCGATCTGCTCCCCCAGCTCAGCTGTGCTGTCCGCGTGCTTCTTGCGCAGGGCGGCAGCCGTGGCTTCGTGCTGCAGCGTGGCCTCTTCCAGGTCACGCCGCATCTTCTGGAATTCTGCCTCACGCTTCTTGTTCATCTCCACCTGAGCTGCTGTCGCCCCTCCTGCTTCCTCCAGGCGCTCGCTGATCTCCTCCAGCTCCCTGGACAGGTCGACTCTCTGCTTTTCAGACTTGGCACGGACGGCACGTTCAGCCTCAATTTCTTCCTCCAGTTCCTCTATCCGAGCCTATGGGAGTGAATTGGTTAAAAGAGGACTTCTGAATGGACAGATTTAAAATTATCATTAAGGAATAAAGAGCAAACATTCACATCCATCAATACAAGCATAGTGAGAGAAGTACCACTAGAAATTTCACTGTGTTGTGTCCTAAGACAGGTAATATTCGGTTTTGGAACAACAGTGAATGTAAAATCTGATACTTTATGTTATAGCTCAGAATGGATTTATTATTATGCTTTAGAATTACACTCTCCTGAAATAGAAATAGAGGGGGTGTCACTGGAAAATGTGAAGGAATGTGAATTTCTTAGAAATTTCCTAGAAGTCATGCCAGAACTAAGCAGTGTCCTTTCTCCATCAGCAAACAGGATGGAAGCAAACAAGATGAACAATCATGGGATAATAGCACTGAAGAGAGCTGTCTTCCTGGTTCTGCATTTAGAAGGTGATTGTGACATATTAAGTCGCATTCTATTGTTTTCTTAGAAAAGTGATTCTCAGTGGCTGCACGTCTGTGGGATTCTCAAAGCCTGAGATGTTCACGTGAGAAATTTCCTACACAGTCATGTAAGATTCGAGGCCAGAGTTTCTGTAAAAGTGCCCTGAGATGGAAACAGCACCCATATTAAAGGTTTTATTTATGTGAGGGAAAATATTTTTATAAAATGGTCTAAGAATAAAAAGCAATTAATTCTAAGAAATTTGTGCTTGCCACTGAAATTATTAATTACTCCTAGACTTTACCTGAATCTCCTTAATTTTCTTTTGCAGCTGAGAACTTTGAGCCTGCTCATCTTCAATTTTACTTTGCAACTGGCTAATTTCAAAATCCTTTCTGTTAAAGAACAAGAAGGCAAATTCAATATGGTTAAGATAAAACATGAATTTCAGAATTCAGAGCATAAGAAGTCAGTGTAATACTTTTTTAGCCTTTCATCCATTTGTTGCTTATCATTTTCCAGATCCATGATGGAATCCTGAGACATTTTCAGATCACCCTCCAGTTTTCTCTTTGCTCTCTCAAGGTCCATTCGCAGCTTCTTCTCTTGTTCCAGAGATGCTTCAAGCTAAAACACATGAAACATACCTCGAAATACATATATTATACTTTGAAAGTAACTATTCTTGATTAAAAAATCTAACTAAGTTGAAAATTATGAATAGAGAAAATAATCAGGGCATCTCCATGTGTGCTGCACTCTCACCATGAGACCAGAGCTGCCATGGTGATTTAGTTTCAGACACTGAGCTGTCCACAGCCTGGCTGTGCACAGTTAAAATACCAGCTTTTGAAAAAGCCAGAAATTAAATTTTTCCAGTAGCTGCAGTTCCTAGCATGCAGACTGCTAAATATACACAAATTCCCAGTATTTATAACTTCCTGGAGTATATGCACGCACAAATAACTGCAGCAAACTTCAGTCACAGGTCAAACCAGATCACAGAAGTCTAGAGTGCTGAAATGCTCCGTGACAAACATGAAAGATGTGCTGGATTCCACAATTTCCTATCAATTAGCAGTGGTTTATTGGCTGAAATTATTGGAGCTGACTTGTCTGCTTTAGGTGCTGCTTAAACTCCGAACTACAGATTTCTAGTCTACTGAAATCTGTCACAGTGTATATATACACAACCCAAAAACTTCTACTTACATCATCCACTTGCTGCTCCAGTTTGCTCTTGGCTTTGGTGAGGGTGCTGACTTTGTCTTCCTCAACTTGCAAGTCATCCAGTGTCTGCTGGTGGGCTTCCTGGAGGGCCTTTTTCTCCTTGGTGAGTTTGGAAATATTTTCATCCAGAGCTGCCATCTCTTCGGTGAGATTCTTTACCTGTCAGACAGCCAGCATCCACCCCATGAGGGCACGCCTTGAGAAATGGCAGGCTGAGAACACAGTGACTGCAACCTTGCAAAATCTTGCATGGATGTAGTCAAAAATGCTCTCTGCAGCATGTTTATATTGATTTCAATGAGGGCAGCAGCATATATTGTGCCTGAGAGTCTCATCTCTCTGGTCCTGCAATGGTAGGAATTCTTGCTTTAGTTGTTTTTGATCCCCACCCCTATCCTACTAAATTTATAGTGAAATGTGCTAGATCTTCACTTGCCTCTGAAAGTTTTTCCCATTGGGATTTACAAAAGCCCTCTGAGTTGCTCTTGCTCAAGGAATGTCTTTCCTGCATATATTTGCTATGAAAACAGCTGTAATTTCTCAGTAAGTCAGGTTCTTTAAAAAGAGATGATTAAAAGGAGTTAAAAATAGCCAAAAATATGTTAAGTTTTCCCTAAAAGTGAAACAAACCATGATAACATGACAAAGAACCTTAACAGAAAAAATTCTGTCAGCTGATTGATTAAGTGAAAATACTTCTCTCCTATGCATTGGACACGTCTCACTTCTTTTCATAGAACTTGTAAGTGTCTGCATTTTTCCACAAAACTGACAAACTGTATGGGAGCACTGTCTGGGGAAGAATAGTGCCCTGATTACTCTGTCACCTTATTCTCTGTTGCATGCTTCTCCTTTTCCACTTTGGCCAGAGTCATTTCAAGATCATCAATATCTTTCTTTAGCTCCGAGCACTCATCTTCAAGTTTCCTCTTCTTTGCTGTCAGCTCAGCATTTGTCTCCTCTTCATCCTCCAGTCTTTCATTTAGTTCTTTAATTTTAGCTTCTAGCTGGATTTTACTTTTAATGAGTCCTTCACATCTCTCTTCAGCATCAGCTAGATTTTCACTCTCCTATCAGAACACATTGAAGGTGCATTATATTTATCATAAAAATGACAAAAGACAGTTAAGACCCTTGGTGAGTGAAGCAATACAATTTTTTTTGAAACTAAACTGATTTGAAAGCACATGGCAACAAGGGACAAGTCCACTTGCATCAGACTGCTTTTGGTCATCTAATATTTTATTACCTTTTAGAACCTGACAGGTGCAATTTCAGTCTC
>WAAG01073006.1:26477-50935 GCA_013390105.1 Tichodroma muraria
ATCTCTGGAAGTGTCCAAGCCAGGCTGGATGGGGCTAGGAGCAACCTGGGACAGTGGAAGGTGTCCCCGCCCAGGGCAGAGTGGTTGGAAACAGATTATTTTTAAGGTCCCTTCCAACCCAGACCATTCTGTGATTCTGTGTCTCTCAGTAACGTGGGCAATGGGTTTGTGTCCAGTGATAGCACTGACTGGGCTGTGCTGACCAAAGAACAGTGTCTCACCTAACTCTGCTTTGGATAGGGAAGACAGATTTGTGTGCTTAAATCCCCTGAATAGTAGCACTCTGCAAACTTGTCTGAGCCCGTCTAACCTGCACTGATACAAATATGTTCAACTGGCCATGAGAAAGAAGCAGCAGAACATCTAGTTGCAGCTATGCTGGGTCATTCAGGTAGTATGGTCTTCCCAGGGCTGGAAGTGCTGCCCCTCACACAAGAACCACACAAATTGTCTGTACTCCTTCTTGCTAGTGGTGTACTCCATTTCTAATCATCATGAAGGCTGATATAGTATGCAAGGAATACTTTCAACAAACAAAATATTTTGCTTAATTATACCTACTCTTCCACAAGGACTTTACCTTGGTGTGGCCAAATTTATATTGGTTGTGGTCAACATCAATGGAGGAAAGAAGCTTTTCCGAAGCCTTTTTGCTGTCAATGAATTGGCCTTCTGGAATGGCTGAGGCATTAAGGATCTTGTACCTGTGGTGAGACAGGTTGCAAGAACTGGTTGCAAAGAGGGTGAGGAAAATAGGATCCATTGTATATCGTGAAATACAGGAACATTGAGCTGTCTGAAAGCAGCTGAATATGTCTTCTGAAATCTAGACAGTGTTGCCTGGTTGAGCAAAACATGATGAAAAGGGGACACATCTGCTCTTCAGAGGAATTCTGTTGGCTGTGTAACAACACAGTGAGCTGTTACATACAAAACTATGGCACATACTTAAGAGTCCCTGCAGGTCCAGGAATTAGGAATAACATAGAACATGCCTGCCTTTTCTCAGCTTGTTTCATTGATCAGAGGAATGCCACTCAAATTAGAGTTGAAGATTAATTAAAACTACTGACAAAGATCAGCTGTATTCCAAAGGGAATGCACAGCTCAGTGTCTACAAGCTGTACCACTGAATGCTTGAGTGGATTGAAAATGACATGGTATTAATGTGGAAGTGCTAACAGCAGTCTTAGCATTTTGCAAGGTAGCTAAATGATTAAGATAATCCTATATCATTGTACAGGACCATCTGATCCTTCTAAAGGGGTTTCTTCAGATACATCAATGTGGATGTGTGACTGTACACTGGACCACTTCTTATTCTCGAGGCTAGCTTGAAAAAGAATATGTGAAATCACAACAGTGATAATAATGCAGTGAGTTTATTCTCTATTTTTGGCTTCCATTATCATCCCTAAAGTACTCTGTGGTTCTGGACTATGGCCATTATGGATGGATTCCTTCGTCTGTCACTTCATACTAAAATTTGATGATTGAGACTAGTTAATCCCATACTGAACATCAGGTTGCAGGACATTTTCAGAGAGATCTTGGATCCTTTTCACACCACTGCATCACAGAAGATGCTACGTTTAACTATACCAGCAGACAGTTCTGATCTAGCACTCTGTGGGAAATGAGGCCACATGAGCCAGTTTAGTTGTCTCCATTTCTAAGATGGAGGAAACAAGGCACACGGTGCAGACCAGAGACAGTGCACTGTGAGGAGGCTCGCGTGGATTGGCTTTGTGTCTGTGATCTGGAAGACTCCAAAGAGCTGTCTATAATGGCACCTCATTACACTGAAAGCATTTAGCATCTCTTTGAATCATCGGGCTCTGGCTTCAGTTTAGAAATGAAGCTGGTTGTGATGTATCGAGAAATCTCTGGTCTGGCCAGAGAGGGAAACACTGGAGTGACCTCAAAACATTGATGACTTGGTTCCCTCCAGTGCCACTAATTGGTCTGGTTGGGATAGTGTCTCTCCATGGTGTCACCAGACACATCACCTGAGCTCTGTGCTTGCTGAGGCCTTTTCCTAACAGTGAGTAATAACTGAGGACCTACCGTTGCTTAAAATCCGCATAAAGGATTCTGCTTGGAAAGCCCTTCCTGCAAATCCGGATGCCTTCTAGAACCCCATTGCACCGCAGCTGGTGCATCACCAGGTAATGGTCCATTGCACCTTAAACAAAATAAATCCATCGTGATTCTGGTTTTATCCCAAGGAATCTTCATACGTATCAGCATTTCAGAATTATCTGCTTTTTTTTTTTAATTTTTAAATTCAAGCAGCTCTTGATTAACGATGCAGGAAGTGCAGATAGAACATGCCTTCAATTCATATAAGTTGTGGAGAGTTGCATCAGTGAGCTTTACTAAGAATGCAAGAGCTAGCAGTGTTTGTGAAAAGGCATCAGTCCACATTTCTCAAAAAATGGCAGGATGGTGCTTTAGGAGACCAACTGAAAAATCTTCAACAGCATCAGCCTCTTCACTGGATGTAGGCAAAGGTGGCACAGTGTAGTGTAGAGCCATCCAGACAAGGGATTTTCCAATGCTGTTACCCACAGCAGACACTTTTATCAGCTGTATTCAAACCCATCTTTATCACCCTCAGTTCTGTACACACAGTAAGCAAAGATGGGTAACTGTTGTGGACCATGTGATGCTCAAATTTTTTCAGTCACAGTAGACAACACAAAAAAGTTCCCCTTGTTACTGTCTTGCAGGCCAACCCCCAAAAGGACTTCACATGCAGAGGGAGCTGTTTGGGAAGTTGGTGTGGAAGCTTGACAGGCCAATTGCTGTCAGTCCCATGTCTTCAGAATATAAGGGTGGACTTACCAGGTGTTTTGGTCTCGTTAGGAATCAGGCAACGCACAAAGTGAGGGTGGGTGCTTCTGAGGTTAGTCATCAACTTGTTCAGGTTTTCCTGTGATAGAACAAAACGAGGGTTTCAGCTTCAAGCTACAAAGCTTTACATCTTTATTTAAATTCAGGGAGATATAGAATCGCAGAATGGTTTGGTTTGGAAGAGGCCTTTGAAGGTCATCAAACACATCCCCTGTCCCAGGCTGCTCCAAGGCCTGTCCAATCTGGCCTTGGACACTTCCATGGATGGGGCAACCACAGCTTCTCTGGGCAACCCGTGCCAGGGCCTTCCCATCCTCAGAGTGATTTTTTTTTCCCCTTCTATCCAATTTAAATCTATCCTCTTCTACTTTAAAATAATTGCCTTTTGTCCTGTCACTACAAGCTCCACTAAAAAGTATTTTTCTGTCTTTCTGATAACCCCCCTTTCATATGCTGAAGAAACAAAACAAGAATAAGGTGTGCCTGGAATCTTCTCTTCCCCAGGCTAAGCAACCCCAACTCTCTCAGCTGTTTTTATAGGATAGGTGTTCCAGCCCTCAGATCATTTTGTGGAAGCAGGGCTCATGTAAAAAGGAATTCACATACCCTGAACACAGCAGACACTGTCTGGAAAGAGCCTCCCTTCTTCTTAGCACCCTTCTTGCTGCCACCACCAGCACTGTCACCTTGGAGGAAGGAGATGGGAGGTGAACAGATAGAACATGCAGTACATTTTGTAGGATTTTGTAGGCCTCGTCTTCCTTTGGCCATGGACTAATAAAATACTTCATTTTAAATACTGACACACTTCTACCTGAGAGTTTAGTGAACTGCTGCTAGGCAGTTGTTGATCAGTGCGTGGTATATTTGATCTCAAATGCAAGATTCAGGTTGCTGGTATGGAACAGTGTGGCCAGACCTAAGTTTCCTAACAGTGTAGTCTATGCTACTGATCACCTATTGCTTTCACTATTACACAAACCCCCATTTAAAATATGTTTTCCTTTAATTAGGTGAAAGATCTTAAAAATGTGACTCAGCACTGGGCATCCATTTATCAGTGCAGGGAAGTCTTCTATAGAAAAATCTCCTAATCCAATATTCCAGGTGAAGAATACAGTTCTGTTCTGCATTATGGCAGGAAGCAAATTTTAGTCTCAGGAATACAAGTCCAAGCAGCTCAGTGTCTTTCCACAGTTGCTATACCATGAAGCCAGTTGAATCAAGACTTATAAAACTTCTAAATTTATTATCTGTCTTTTTCCATTGCAACACCAGGACTGCTCAGCTGGATATGGAATCATCTCATGGTCTCCTTCTAGTCCTTACAGTTCCCCTCAAGAAATAAAACTCTGTCTACAGAGACTTAAATGCTTGCACTTTTCACATATATTTGGCCCCCATCTAGTGACTGAGTAAGTATGCAGAGGAATCACAACACAGTCAGGAAACATACACCTCCTGCCACTTGGGTTTGGACTTGCTGTGCTTTACTTCTCTGCAGCCCATAATCGTGGTGTTTCCAACACTTCTGCATGTTGGTGTCTTAGTTTTGGCATATCTGGGTGCTCACAAGAACAAGGTCACCTTCGGGGCTGGTAGCCTTGAGTATACCACTGAGAGGAGAAGCAGAAGTAGGCTTCAGTTGATTTTTGCCTTATTGGCCATCACTGAAAAAGCACTTACCTGTCTCTGCACCAGCGTAGTTAGAAAAAAGGAAGGACAGCAGCTTCAAGGATGATTTCTGATACAGCCCCACAACAGTTTCATTCAGAGGGTCCTTGTTCTTGTCCAGCCACCCAGAGATGTTGTAGTCCACTGTGCCAGCGTAGTGCACCAGGGAGAAGTGGGCCTCAGCCTTGCCTTTGGCAGGCTTGGGCTTCTGGAAGCTGCTGCACTTGCCCAGGTGCTGGTCATAGAGCTTGTTCTTGAAAGAGGTGTCAGTTGCCTTGGGGAACATGCACTCCTCTTCCAGGATGGAGAAGATGCCCATGGGCTGGGAGAAATATGAATACATAAAGATAGTAAGTGGTGGGGAGGGGAGCTATTATTGCTCTTCACTGTTCACCTCACTGTTTAAAGGCAGTTGTTAAAGTCATCAATTTAACCTTGTATAGGCATTCTCCCTTCCACCCCAGCCATGTTGTTCAGAAAACCATTGTTTGTGCAGAGACAGCCTGTTGTTCCAAAAGCTTTGCTTTTATAAACTGCTTATTTTGATGTGAGAAGGTAATTCGAAAGTAATGCACCATTTTATCAAGAGTGACTGAACTAAAATAAATGATCATAAAATAACTGTACTCTCCTACAATGAATGGATTTTTTTCCACCTTCTCAATGAGCTCAATGCAGGCAGCCAGGTCCATGCCAAAGTCAATGAACTCCCATTCAATCCCCTCCTTCTTGTACTCCTCCTGCTCCAGCACGAACATGTGGTGGTTGAAGAACTGTTGCAGTTTCTCATTGGTGAAGTTGATGCACAGCTGCTCCAGGCTGTTGAACTACAAATTCAAAATACCAAAAAAATGCCAGTTAGTTTCAAGCAGTCCTCAGTGGGCAAGAATACCTCCAGTAACTCACATCAAAGATCTCGAAGCCAGCAATGTCCAGGACACCAATGAAATGCTGTCTGGGCTGTTTTGTGTCCAGCTGTTGGTTGATGCGAACAACCATCCACAGGAACATCTTCTCATAGACTGATTTAGCCAATGCACCCACTGAATTGTACACCTGTAGGAAGCACAGCCATGGCAGTAACAAATGTTGAGTTAGCTTTAAAGTTGGAAGAAGACTCTGAAGAAATTGAAAAGCTGCTAAGCTGTTTATGTACCTGTTGGACATTTTGTCCTTTAGTTACATATTCATTCCCGACTTTCACCCTGGGATAGCATAAAGCCTTGAGCAAATCAGCAGAATTCAGACCCATCAGGTAGCCAGCCTTGTCAGCCACTAGGATCAGAAACAGCAAACAAGTTCAGTAGAGACAAAGAAAAGTGTCCTGGTCCTCTTGGATGTTTCTGTTACAAGGAGCCTACTTCTGGTGCAACTGAAATGCATCTATTATCAAGAGATGCTTCTCTCCAGTCTCACAGAGAATATTCCCCTTGCTCCAAAGGCAATGTCTCAGCTGCAACACAATCCTGTGTCCATGCCTGTAGGGCTGTAGCAATGCTTAAGTTTTATGTCTTTCTGTTTCCTTGTAGAGCATAAATTAAATCACTGACTCTGTGAAACTTGAAACAATCTTTAAAAAAAATTAGTCTCTGGTAAGGGAAATAATTTTCAAAGTGTTGGCCCCTCTTTGGGGTGGGCTTGCTAGCTCTCTGCTGGTTCAATTCACAAACTCTGCAATCAGCCCTACCTTCTGTGCCATCTGGCTCCGCCTGCTCCTCACGCTGCTTCTGCTTGAATTTCATGTTCCCATAGTGCATGACAGCCCCTGTCAGCTTGTATATCCCCACCTTCTCATCAGGGCTGAAGCCCAGGATGTCCACAGCATTCTGCAGAGGCAACAGGCAGGTTGGGAAAGCACAAAGGCTGAAGCACAAGGGGCAGGTGGGGGTTCTGTCCCTGCCCACGCTGTGCGTGTCCAGCGCCATCCCAGTCCCGTGGCACTGGGCAGCAGAGCCCAGTGCTGGGCCTGGCTGGCCAGGCCCCCCTGCCAGCAGCTGTACTGGCTGCAGGGCTGCTCTGCTCTTCTCTGCTCTGTTCTTCTCTGCTCTGCTCTGCTCTACTCACATCTGTTGCCAGCAGCTCCTCGCTGTCGTCAATGCTGGCAACTGTGACTTCTCCTTGGCTCACGTAGAGGAAGTCATAGGGGTTGGTGGAGATAAGGAGCAGATCTGCAGGGATGTGGGTCACCTTTAGTGGCACTGGGGCAGGTCACAGTGGGAAGAGAAAGCACTCCCTGAGCCAAGCCCAGCACCGCTGGCACTCACCAATCAGCTCCGGCTTCTTGTTGGACATTATCTGGTAAAAGATATGGTAGCTCCTTTCGCTGGAGAGCTGGAAAGTGACTCTGGATTTCTCCAGGAGATCTAACCAAAAGAGAGGAGCTGTTAGTCTCCCGATACATTTGAAGTTGCAAATGCATAAATTCTGCCTGCGCTGACTTGCTCCAACTCACAGGTTTCGATATCTGCAGAGGCCAGCTTGCCAGTTGGTCCAAAGTGAATCCGGATGAATTTTCCCTATCAAGGAGTGCAGATCAAACCATTGGTTATGATAATCAATGAATGTTGCGTCAAATGTCTTCATTCCAACAAATCTGAAATGAACTCACAAAGCGCGAGGAGTTGTCGTTCCTCACAGTCTTGGCATTGCCAAAAGCCTCCAGCAGTGGGTTGGCCTGGATGATTTGATCCTCCAGAGTTCCCTAGACACAGAAGAAAATGCTTCTTTATCACTTTACTACTTAGTAAATAACAAATATTGCAAAAGGGATATTACAGATAATTTTTACATATCACATGTGATTTAGACCTAAAAATTAACAGAGTTCTAAATCACTTGTCAGCCAACACTCATGGATATTGCCATTGGTTTCAAAGGGAAGAGTGCTGAAAGACAGATCCTTCTGTTTTTTTCTGTTCTTTTTCTGTGCTTTGCCTGCTTCTTGTACCTGACACCACGTGTTGCATATCACATACAAAGTCACTGCAGTGGAGTTCAGGGCTTTGAAACCTGTATGAGAGGTGTTTCTGCTTTCCTGTTCACAAAAGTCTCAACAGCTAAAGAAAATGTGAGAATTCCGGAAATTTTTTTGAAGGTTGCTCAAGCCCATGACAAGTACAGACTTTGGTAGGAAAGACCTACCAAGGGAGAATGTAAAATTTTGCAGTTGCATTCAAACAGCAGCAGCCTTTAGGATTCAGGAATACAGCTCTTGACATGCCTTGAAAACTGGGACATGGACAAAGCCTGACTCTCAAATACCAAACTTAGATAAGCACAGAACAGAAACTTCTCAATTTCTTTTTTATTTTTCCTGCTGCATTACTGCAGAAGGAATGATCAACATGTGAAGTTTTGATATTGTGTTGCATCTCTCTTGGTGTGAAAGGAGAAAAGCTTCTGTGGCATTATGTCTCTCCTTTTCAGTGCAATACAGTCCAGGAAGCAGAGTCACTAATGTGACTCCAGCAAATTCATGACTGATCCTACATATTCAGGGCAAGGAAGTGTCTCCAGGGATAATTTCCAAGACAGATGGAAAACCAAGAATAAGGAAAAGAAGAGATAGATTGGCTTATATCAGATGAAAGGTGAGCAGCACTGTTTTGGTTATTGCATCTCTGCGCATGCAGGGCTCAGTGCAGCCCTGCACTCGTTGCAGGGGAGAGGCTCTGCCATTCCCAGCGCTGTCTGCAGGTGGCACAGCAGGTTTAAATTGGTTTTTGTTAGTCCACCGTGAAGACGGGTCTCTAAAATTAAAGTAATGCAGTAACACAGGAAGCTCTATATCTTTTTTTAAAAAATAAAATATACTAAATCCATAGAATAATGCTCTCTCACAGGTATCTTTCAGGAGGAGAGGAGAGGAGAGGAGAGGAGAGGAGAGATGTGTGTCAGTGCAGCTGATTACACCAACCCCAAGCCTCTTGAGTGCACAGCTGTAACCAGGGAACTAAAACAGGACCACTGTAAATGGATAACAGTGTGGAAGAACATGGCAATTCTTTACACTAGTTCATTCTGGAGTCCTGTCTACAGGCTGGGTGGCAAAGTGCTGGAGGGTGAGACCATATTTTGGGGAAATGCTGTTACACACTTCCCTTATTCCTGTACCATTGCCTGGCATCTGATTTCAGCTTGTGTCTGCTATTGAATGCTGGGCAGCACAGAACCATAACCTGTTTTATTTAATGATCTTGTAAAGAGGAGCTTTGTCACAGAGATTGGAATGCTAAAAAATAGAGTATTCTGTAAATACTCAGAGGAGGGCAGAACAGATTACTGTCAGTCTGAGACCCAGGTGGTTTTCATTCTATCACACATGGTCTGTACATGTCTCAGCTGTCTTGAACCTTTTCTGAGATCAGTCCTGGCATAGTGAGCAGCTGATGAAAGCTGAGCCCAGGAGATTCTAACATGGTGCTGATGGAAAGAGTGCCTGTGATGAACTTGCTTTGGCCATTACAACCCATCAATCACAGACACCTGCCTCTGAGTGAAAGAATATTCAGCCTTGGAATCTCCTTAAGCTCCACTATGCCCTTGGCTACTCAAATAACATGCTGACACATGTCACACGCTCTGATGAGCATCTCACAGGCTGTGGTGGCACGCACTTGTGCCACAAGGGTGTTTGTTGCTTGCTCTGTGCTGGGGAATGAAGCCTGTGCCTTGCAAATGCACCAGTGTGCTCAGATTGCAGCAGCTGTGCTGCTCAGCAAAGGGACATCGAGGCATGCACTTTCTGTTCTGCAAGGATCCTTTCTGGGGTTACTTTCTGACTATCAGGCAAGTGGTCCCAGCTGTCCCAAATCCAGCCCTTTTCTCATGCTGTCCCTCTGGGCTGTTCTGTTGACCACAGACAGAAAAAACAGCCAGTGGAAGCTACTGCCTGATGCAATTGAAATGATGCTTCACCTTCAGCACAGCCATTCTGGAGCCCAGAGTTCCTGCACTTCCCCTGTCAACAGGAACGAACCAAGGACCAGGAATGGCACAGCCATGTGCCAGTGGGAACAGACTGCTCTCTTTTCACTCAGGTGATGTGGATCTCAGGTGATGTGGATCTCAGATGTTTCACTCAGATAATGTGGATGATGAATAGGTACATAAAAGGACAGCCAGCCCAGAGAAAGCTGCTGTCAAACATTATCTTCCCCTCCCTTGTGTAAATGGAAGCTTTCCTACATTGATAAAATGGTTTTATAAGTAAGAGTTCAGCCAGATTTGAGGCTGGGCATCAGGGGTAAATGAGCACAGGTGTGCTTGGGCTGTGCCTCCTGACTGTCTTCTCAGCTGCACAACACTTTCTTCCTTTAGATAGTCCTGCAACCCCAAAATACACATTGGGAGTTTCTCCTCAGCAGGCACAGTGTGAGCAAATACTAGAAGGGGGAGCTGATGTCATACCTGCATTTTGCCAGGCTGTGGATCTTTCTTCTTCTCACCAGTGACTGCAATTGTTGCAAAGTACTGGATGACACGCTTGGTGTTCACAGTCTTCCCGGCACCGGATTCTCCGCTGTTGAGACAAAAATATTCATTATCACAGGAAACAGGAAATATCACCACTTTTCTGTCAGCTTTGTCACTCATACCAAAACACACTCACGTGATAAGGATTGACTGGTTGTGACGATCTGAAAACAAAATCACAGAAAGAGCTGTTCAAATGAGATGTGGAAGGCATCAGTTACTCAGACACAATTAACTGACTTCAAGGGAAAGAACTGTCAAATAAATATTTATTTAAGTAAAGATATATGATAAATATCAGTATTTATCACTTTCTTACAAGATAAGATAAATGATGCATTAATACACATTAGAGTGCATCTGGACTTTTATTTTTTATCCAGACAGGGATGAAGTAGCCCAAAATTTAACTTCAAGCAGTGATTCTTTACAAGGCTTCCCACTTACTATTTGTTTTCTTTTATGCATAGACCTTGGCTTAAATACTGTTTAATTATAATCAGATTATTAGCTGTGTTTCTCCTTCACCATTTATCTGAATTCCTTACAAGGAGAGGGGGCACAAAGCTGTACAGCCAGCTACTGCTTTTCCTTCATTATCTGATAGCCCAGAGACCATTAAGATTTTCACAGTCTGAGCTTGTGTTGTGCTGTAGGACTATTGGACCTCTGAGTAGAACCTAAAATTCCTTGACCAAACAGCCAGCCCTACATATATCAGGGTTTTCCACTCTTGCCAAGTAACTCACCAGTCAGCATGAACTGATAGGCGTTGTCAGAGATGGAGAAGATGTGTGGAGGGGCCTCCTGGCGCTTCTTGCCGCGGTATCCTGTCACCACCTCGGGGTTGTACACCGGCAGCCACTTGTAGGGGTTGACAGTGACGCAGAAGAGACCCGAGTAGGTCTGTGAGGAAGGGACACAGCACGTTGGCTTCCCCTGAGCCTGGCCCAGCACCTCCTGAGGCTGCCCCAAGGGAGCTGCTGCTGCCACTTACGTAGATCATCCAGGCTGCGTAACGCTCTTTGAGGTTGTACAGCACGGCGGGTTCGTGCAGGTGGGTCATCATGGCCATGTCCTCGATTTTGTCAAATTTGGGAGGGTTCATGGGAAAGACTTCATCATCCTTTACAGTCACAGTCTAGCAAAAGAAAAGAAGGGAACAACAGGCGGAATCCAAAACAGGGAACTGCCTGAACCGGATGATCACATAGGAGTAACAGTGTTATCACTTACTGTGTCATCATATTTTTTAACGGTGACTTTGCCACCTTCTTTGCTCTGTATGGTACCTTTCACGTACATTTGCTTGTCATCCACTACAAAACAGGCTGACTTAGCATCAAATGGGCGATTCTGGGCTTCAATTCTCTCCTTCTCTGGCTTCCGTAAATAGGGAGCAGCTTCTCCAAAGATTGCCATCTCTGCATCCGAACTCATGTCTGCAGTTGCTCTGGAGGAATGCAGAAAAGTTGCAGAAAGTCTGTGTGTTTGTAATTTACATTTATCCAAACAATGGTCATGCTTAATGACTAATAAGAGAAGGACTAATCAGGCACTTCTGCCTCAATTTTAATTATCCACTGAAGAAAGGAACAGAATTGAAAAACTAACATGTATGAGTCCAAGGCGTCAGAGTACTGAAACAGTCAAAATAGAGTGGTTTTATGTGCAAGAAAATGATGAAAGGAGTAAGAAGGCATTTGTAATGCTGCTTCTGGACATGTTGTTGTAGAAGTGCTGATTTCTCTCTGCAAGAGCTATCTGCTATGGGATCTGCACCCTTGCAGGACTTTGAGGGACTGCCTCACGCAAGAGCTTTTAACAGCCAGGAATTTCAAAAGCACAAAATCCAGAACCTTTAGCTTACTTTGAAAGTAGTATTCTGCGTATACAGAGCCCAGGGTTTGTGCCTGTGTGATCTTGTGTCTGAGGGGCTCAAGAGAAGCAATAGGAAAGAAAGAGAGAAGGTATTTCACAGTGTCCATGAAAAAGTGAAGCAGAACATCAGAAAATGCCATCAGAAAAGGCATGTCAGAAAACTCCTCAAGGGGCATAGTCTGTTAAACTCCTGGATGTCGTTGATAGGAAATAGTGTAAAATTTAGATCTTTGCACATTCCTGAGCAGAGAAGGCTACATCCTCTAGGAGAATATCCTGTGCTTCCATCCCTTTCAGCTCCAATTTCAGTGGGGACTTTCTGGTTTTAGGATAGAAGGCACATGTGTGGAAGGTTCCTTTTGTGCTTTGCTGCACACTCCCAGACACTGTCACTAACCTTCCCCAGAAAACCTAGAAGGGAGTGGTGCACACAGGTTCTCTGTAAAGGTTTCTTTTTGGACATCTGCCTATCAGGCAGGAGGCAAGATCATTCTGAACTTTGTTCGGGTTTCAGTGCCTGTGTGAAAAACCAAAGTCAGTAAATAATTTTCTAGACTTTACCCCAGAGGAAGCTACACTTGAATATTACTTTGAGCCTCCTCTCCAAACACCACCCCAGGCTTCCAGCAGCTGTGCAGATGGCAGGGGATGAATTTTAATAACCTATAAATCCCAGAATTCAAGGTTACACCACAAAAAGCCATTACTGTCTCTATCTATCATGCCCTCTTGACTAAGTTTGAGCATCTGTAATTTTTCTTTCCTGATACATGGAGTATTCCTGACAAGAACTGTGACTATTGCTCATGTTGATTAAAATACCATATATCCTTTCCAGTGACCCTGGTTCTACTGTCTACAGTTGCACCTGCCCTTTCCATTGTCTGCGTGAGCTTTACTTATTGCTCAGGATCAATTAGCAAAGGTATGTGTTATTTGTTGAACCCCTACCTTCAGAGAGCCCACGAGGAAATCTGTTCTCAGAACCTGTGCGGAATGGTTAAAGAAAGGACAGAGAGAGTTACATCAAAACCAGCCCATTGTCCAGAGCAAATGCCATATCAAACATTCCTACACCCTGTGCAGCCTCTCCAGATAGCTGAACTGCACACAGTGCCTTAGAACTCCTGACCTAGAGCAAAATTCCACAGAGAGTCTTGTGTTCCTTCCCATACTACTGCGAGCTGCTGCAAACAAATCTAATGGCCAGGAAAAAAAGTAGCTACTTTACATATATAATCCCAGTCTGGGACAATTTCAACTGCCTTCAGAGTTAGTCTTCCTGTGCCTTTCACAGGGCTTGGAGGCAGCAAAATTGCTAGAAGGGCCTTCCAAGGACTGGCATGCTGTAACTCCCCTGCTGCTGCTTGTGCACCACGTTGGAGTGGTTTGGGTGGTATAACCTTGACTCTGCATGTAAAGCATGACCTGGAATGCTCGAGGTGGGGAGTAAGAAGAAAACATCCCTTCATATTCCACCTTTCTGGGGAGCTGTGGAGATGTCATGGTCAGAGCATGAAGCAAGAGGATGGCACTTACCGTGAGATGCTGAGGTGACAAATCACAAAGTCGCCTTCGGCTGCAGCTCTTTATACGTTACCTCCTGCCCACACAGCACTCGAGTGCTCTATTTTTGGTCAAAAATAATTTACTCTTTAGTTGTAAACGTGTTGTAGCTCTGATCTCTCTGCTAATTACTCAGAGACAGGATTGGTTTAAGGTTGTATGGAGTCAGCTGCACTGACCTGTCCTTTTCACATTGGTCTGTGCCAGGATGGAGGATGGAGGAACCCAAAGACAGCTCTGATAAAGCCAAATAAGGCAACACTTGGCTCTGCTCTGCAAGGGTTTGCCTTAGTCAGTGGGATGGGTTTTTTCTAATTGTGCACAATTACTTCCTTAAGGATGAAATATTAATGGATGCCCTCCTATCCTCCCTGTTTGTCCACACATGCTGCTAGATAAGAAGAAAGATTTATTGAGGCAAATATTTTTATAGCATTGTGTGGGGTGCTGGCAAGCCTGAAGCCAGCCTCAGTCTTGGGACAGAGTGAGAAAACTGCCAGCTAATGGACCTCAAGAGAGACTTGCATTCCTGACCCGTGGGTTTGCAAGGCATGCTCCAGGTCCCAGCCTGCAGAAGGGTGCCCGACTTTTGTGCCACCCCACTAACCTGCAGAGGTTGTCTTGGAGCAGGCTGGATGTCAAACCAGAATGACTGTGAGTTGCTCTGCAGAGGAAGGTGGAATGAGAGTGTCTGCTCCTTTAAGATTAGCTGTTTAAGGACCGGTTTTGACACTGCAAGGGACAGTAAGTAAGGGAGGAATAACTGAGAACATACTGGGACACAAACCTGCCTGACAAATGGTAAGGGAGGAGGTGGTGCGAACCAAACCTGGTCAGCCACGCTGCTTGGTGAAGGTGTTTGAAAGTGTTAAAAGTAACAGCCCTGAGGGTCTCTCACATCTTTAGAAAATACTCTTACCACAAGATAATTTTGTACAGGAGATGTGGTGGCAAAGTAGATTTGTCATCATTGCCTCATTTTTGTTTAAATGAGGCAATGATGACAAATTTGCCTTAAAAAAAGGCAGAAAAAACTTACATCAGAAAATTATTTAAACTTTAGAGGCTGTGAAATCTAAATACCTTTTTGTGGAATGACCCAGTTTCCTCTATGGGAAGAGATGGATTGTCAGGTGCATTGTTGTCATTGCTTCACCTTGGCTTGGTCTGGGGAACATCCTTGGTGCGTTTACACATTTCTCCTTGGCTGTTTGTTTTGGAGTATCTTCAGGGTGCCCATAATTTAGTTACACAAGGAAGCAAGGGCATCTGTACTGGATTCTGCAATAGAGAACGGATTCCTGCAGTCTTGAGAGGAATTCTATTTAGGCCTTTTCTCTTGTATTTTGAGTTCTTTCTAGGATGTTTTTCAATGTTTTTATTTCTTTTTTTTTTAAATCAGAGTAATTGACAGTCTTTTCCAGTCTGACCTGAAGTGTGAGCACAGACGCTCTCTGAAATGACAACGACACCACTCAGATGTGGAGATAATATTATTATTGTACTTTTTTTCTACCAGTTGCTGTGTATCAAACATTGAGATTAGCTTTTAAATTTGATTGCAACAGCAGAATTGCAGGCACTTTTAATATTTTAACAGTCTCAAGACCTAGTTTGGGTCCCCCACATCTGTATTACAGACTGTGTTCTTCATTATTTGCTATGTGCACTTACATTTGCATTTTAATTATGTGCACCTTTAGCTTAAGCATAACTATACTGGAACCATGATTACTCTTTGTCAGAGACTACTTTTATATTTTTGATTTTTATAGTTGACTTACCTAATTCTTTTGTAGTTAAAGTGATTTTACATTTTCTCCTGGGTAAAAAACAGTAAAACTGTTATTGGTAAAGAAGTTATTAAGAAGTTATTAGTTATTAACTAAGATTGTTAGTTATAGTTATTATTATAATTTATATAATATATAGTTATATCGTTATACAGTTATATAGTTATATTATTAGTTGTAGTTATTAACTAAGATATTAACTATTATTAACTAATAAATTATTAGTCATTATTAGTAAAGAACTAATCCTTTACAATGGCACACCCAGCCACTGGCCACCCTACATACTCAGAATCATTTTGACATCTGTCAGTTCAGAAAATTGTCCTTGTCAGGGACTATGTAACTGGTTTTCAGAACATAAGCAGGGTTTCCCAGCATCTCTCAGCATCTCTTGTGGCCCAGGGTCACAGTCATTCAGGTCCTGCAGAAACTCTGATCTGGTGATACTGAGAGGATGTGGGAAGGGAAGTTGTGCTTTGGGGTATCCTCCCTACAAAGGATTTCATGGAGCAGTGGACAAATTCAGGAGCAATCTGAGGAGGAACATTTTCTAGATAAAATAAATGTGTATTTGCTTCTTCTCTTTGGTTTCTAGAGCATAGAGTTGTCTTTTAAGACAATTCCCAAGTCCCTGAATAAGTGGACATCAGTGTTGCTCCCAAAGGAGGGTGTTCCCTCTTGGTAATCATCCAGTTGGCCCTCACATTGTGAGAACAAGTCCAAAGGAAAAGGGAAAGGCTCTTGATAAGTCCTTGAGCATCCTCTTTTGGGAACATCCCAGTAAGGCATTGAGGAGCTAAAGAGCTCAGGGGTCTCAATATCTGCCTTACTTCACATTGTATGAATGGAGGAATAATGTCTCCTTTCTCCTGTAGCAGCCAAGTAAAAATTTTCTCTTCTAGTTAGACAAACTGAACATGTGAAGTTTATTTAAGTTGAAAAAACAACTAACCAAATGTGTTGTGTGTAAAGACTCAGAAAACATTATGTAACAGGAAGATTTGTGGAAAGAACATTTTAAGTTAATTCAGGCAAACGCACCAGGTGTTTACCTGAATTGACATAAGTAAGTTTTAGAGGTAATGGATATGCAGATATAGATAAGATATTGATGTGAGTGTTCTATTGTCTATTTTGGTTATTGTTTTGTTGTCCATAATACTTAGTGCATGTATATATGTATGGAGATGTGAATATATCAAAATCATAGAGTTCTTTACAGCAATTTATCTGTCAAGGAAAGGACCTTGTGTCAGTCTTTCAACATGTTCTGTACCAGCAGATTCATCTGCATGGTTTCTGTAATTTGTTATTCCTGGAATTCTATAAATTTTCCTATTTGCTAATGTTGGTCAATCACAAACATCTTCAGGAATTCTCATAATTCTGGCTTTGTCAAACTGTATGATACATAAATGTCAGCCTGCCTTGGGAGCTGAAAGGTTAGGCAGCATGCCAAGCACAACCTGACTGGTTTGTTCATTTGGTTATCTAAAAAATTCTTTACTCTTTGTGGATGGCAGAGTGTTTGTTTTCTCTATCCTGTGCTTCTGGCAAGGCTCAGGGTACACACCACACCTGCTCTAGCACTTAATACCTTTGATACTGTCACAGTTACCCAGCAGCTTTTCCAGTGGATGCTCATGGAGAGATAATTTTCCCAGTACAAGTGGTCAGGGAAGCAAGGCTTCCACACTAGGTGCCCAAACCAGTGACAGATAAGCTGCTGTGTCTGCAGTTGGGACATTGGGGGACAGATGGACATTTTGGTCAAAACTAGTATAGCTATTCTCATATTTCATTCCCAACCCCCTTTCTCTGGGCCTTCAGGCACACAGGTATTTGTTCCTGATATCTTTCAGACCTTTAATCACTCCATCTTCACAGGTTATTGTGTTGCTCTTGTTGCAGCACACCAGGTAGACTGAAAGGGGAAGAGGGAGAACTATCTTCTTGTTGTCCCCATCAATTCATAAAGCTTCTCAAAATGTAGTGGTTTTTTTTTGGATTTGGCCTCCATGTAGGAGCTTTCCATTACATCTGATGCAAAGTTGCCTGGTCTTTAAGATCATTAATCCGCATTAGCAATTCTGTAAGTTTGGGTTTTATCTTTCACTGGTCATGCAGGTCTCTGAAAACCACAAAAATACTCCATGAGAAGCATTACTAGTGCTCCTGCACGAGATAAAGCCTGTTCCCTGTGATTTAAATTATGTGTTAGCAAAGTTGTAGGGGACTGGTTTTGGAGAAAAGAAGAGACACCATTCCCAAGGTGCATAACTGTCACATGAGTCACTGAGATTTATTGTCGTGGTAACCCCACAGTTTGATTTGGTGGTGTCCTGTTTTATTGAAAGCTTTTTGGTGTTCAGTCTCCTATTCTATGGACAAAGAGCAAGAATTCCTCCACAGCTCTTCTCAGGTTAGACATGATGACTTTCAGGCTCAAATGATCAGTGTTGCCAGAAAAATTGCATCTACACAGAGAGATGTATACCTTCAAAAAAACTCTTGTTCTCAGCAAGTGTTCCTGCATTTAACAGAAACAAATGTACTGAGGTTTGAAAATACTTACTTTGGTCTTTTGGGCCTGTCTTTAAATGATACTCTTTTCTAATGAAAGTACAAAGATTAATTTATGTAAAGGGAACAGAAAGATAGTCTAAACTTGTCAAAAGTGTATGATATTTCATGCTGATTTCTGCATCACTGAGCATGAGTTTGACACTGCACCAAGGCCAAATAGAATTAATGACAATCTTTGAGGGATTCCTTTCTAAAAATATATTTGCAAGCTTTTTTATTCACAGCTGTCACTTACCCCCAGCCTAGAAAAGCTTCTGTTCATAACACTGAAACATGGGCACTGAAGATATCTTTCAGCTAACTACTGAACACTGCAAAATAGTCAATAATATATACTGTATATTTTAGGGGAAAGGGGTTGTCTACCCTAAATTTATCTTCGTTCCTCCCCCAGCATAAACCAGTGGCATGATCACATCTTCAGGTTGTTTCAGCAGTTGCAAAGCTGGCAGCAATCCATATCCTGTGCAAGTTACTGACAAGAAATATTTATTACCCTGTGGACTGTGGGACCGTTTCACCTTAAATGACAGATCTTCTTCTTCCTTATGCCCTTCTGGAGGCAACCAAACTGAAAACAATTCATTACCAGGCTATTAATTGTACCTTTCCATTGTGAAGCCAACAAACCCCCCTCTTTTTTTTTTTTTTTTTTTTTTAATCCAAACCATTCTAATAGCAAAAACAGAAGTAGAGGCAGAATCAATTTAAATAATACATATTTTTTGCTCCCACTTACAGCTGATCTCATAGCTGGACTGTCTCCTTACACCAGCCCAAATTATACTGCATATTTGGGATTTTATCTAGTAGCAGCAGAAAAAAACTGTGTTGAAATAAAAATGGCTTGACTTCCATGCAGGATTTTTTCAGCTAGTTACATGATGAGGATTTTACATCCTGCCAGTTGGCAAATAGACAACACAAATAGTCAGTTAGAAGTGGCCAAGGCCAGAGGGTACTTACCCAAGGTTTCCCTAGAAGCATGGAGATGTAACATCTGGACTATCTGCTGTAGTGTGTGAGCTCTTACTAAAGCTGCCTTGCTTTTGGAGATCTGGAAGTTGTCTAGGAAAATGCTAGTTTTTGAAAAGTATTTCAGGGAATGGTGGCCCAGTAGACCTAGTGCCAATACTAGGAAGAAGTAGAAGCTAATAATGATTAGAATTTGAGGACACAGTGATAAATAAACATATTGAGCGTAACAACATTTGTAGAGGGAAGTAGTTTTCCACAGACCTAGTGGAGAATCAAAGATATGTGGATAGGTGGGAGAACCAGATGATACTGTCTTAATGAGTATCTATAAGCTATGTGAGAAGGTATATCACCTTTCTTAAAGAGGCTAACTGTGTCTGTGGTGTTATTTAAGGTAGTTTTGAGAAGTGATCCTGGACAAGGAGAGGCTGATAATCCTGCTGCAGATGGGTAAGTGTCCCTGGGGATGGTGTCTGAGTGTCCAAAGTGGACTGATCTGAAGCAAATCCCAGGAGCAGCTTGGGGGGAAGCTCAGTCCAGCAGCTCTATTTACATATTTCATATTCATTAGATATTTCATATATAGTACATATTTCATTAGAGCCCTCCTGGGATCCTTTTTGTCCTTGATGAACCTCACAGCCCTGCTCAGTAACGTCCCCTATGCCCTCGCTGTCCTTCTGTACAGAGCCTGCTAGCAAGTTATGAAACTCTCTGTGTACTCAGTAGGGATTACCAGGGCATCAGGAGGACCTTGCCTGCTGCTGGGGACTGCTCTGCTTTTTATGAAATATGTTCTGTATCTGGGACATCAACACTGTGCTTTGCTCGAGCTGTTTCAAAGCAGGCAGTGAATGCAGTGGGGAGGGGTGAACTTCTGCCAAAGCAAGGTTGCTTCCCCCTGTTCCTTCTGCCTGCCCACATCAGCCTCACCTTCCACCTGCAGTCCTGCCAGCAGCCAGGAGCAGGGCTGGGTCACTGGGCTCCTGTCAGGGCTCTGCTCTTGTCACGGCCACTTACCACTGCCTCAACACTCATCCAGTCCAGAGCTGCTCTCCAAGGCATCTCTGTGGAGCCAGCTGCTGCAAGGACTCCTGTGAAAACATCTGGCAGGATGGGTACAGGAAAGAGTGATGTTTGTGAAATGTGCTATACTTCTCTAGTTTTCAAAGCAAGCAGAAAACTCCACACTGTCCTTTTCTTCCACATTTAACAGGCAAGACTGCACCTACTCTTCTTAGCTGCCTTCCCTGTCTTCCCAACTGAAGTATTTTGAACTCCTAGATAATTTTGTAGCAGCAATTCATCAAGCTCAGGATTTTGGGGGACAATATAACATGCTGGATCAGTTAACCTGAGAGTGACATGACTTCTGCAGCTCCACACCCTCAGGCCCAGCCAGTGCCAGGATTGCAGATGTGCTCCCAGCCAGACATTTACACAGAACATGTGTGTACATCCTGTGGGGGAATTGCACAGCTGTGCTCTGGTTAGAAGTCCACACACTCCCAGAAGGAGAAAGATCATCTGCTGGACTGAGAGGCAGGAAAAAGCCATCATAAAAAGTAAGAAGTGGGACCCCAAAAACCTGAACAGTTCCTTGAGAGTGTCTGAGCAAGCAGGCATACATTAAAACAGGACTATCTGTGTGGAACAGAAGTTGCATGCTGATTTGTCAATATTTTCCCTCTACAAAAAAGAACCCAGCAGCAATCATTTTCACAGGTGGCAATCAATCCCACAGACATCTTTTCTCAGGTGTCTGACATGTGACTCTGGGAACATTTTTGGAGATGTCATGACACTCAGCTAAGAAACCAGTCAGGGCAAGCTGTCCTGTAAAGCTGCAAAGTATTTATCAAAGCCTTGAAATTGAATGCTAAAAAGAGTGACTACTCTTGACCTTGATTACGTATCAGTGATGAAAAGATAACACAAATTTTCATGTAACAGGATCTCTGCTTGAGAAAAATAGCTTTGGAAATTATGTGAGTGTGTGTATGCACATATATACATTTATTTGTTTGTTTGTTTGTTTGTTTATATGCAAGCATGCGTGTGTGTGTGTATGCAAATATATATAAATATATATATACACATATATATATGTGTGTGTATATATATATATACATATGTATATCTATGCATAAACTGCCTTCCACATCTACAGACTGGGTGAGGAATGTATCAGCAGCAGCCCTGAGGAGAAGGACTTGGGAGTATGGGTTGACAAGAAGCCCAACATTCCCTGGCCGTGTGTACTGGAACCCAGAAACCTCCTGTGTGCTGGGCTGAGCCCCCAGCATGGACAAGGGGGAATTCTGCTCCTGTGGTCAGGTGAGACCCCACCTGCAGAGCTGCCCCAGCCCTGGGATCCAGCACAGGAAGGACCTGGAGCTGCTGGAGAGAGCCCAGAGGAGGCCATGGAGATGCTCCTCTGCTCTGGAGCCAGGCTGGGAGAGCTGAGGGTGTTCATCTGGAGAGGAGAAGCTCCAGGGAGAGCTCAGAGCCCCTGCCAGGGTCTAAAGAGGCTCCAGGAGAGCTGGAGAGGGACTTTGGAGTGACAGGACAAGGGGGAATGGCTTCCCACTGAAAGAGAGCAGGTTTAGGTTAGATATTAGGAAGCACTTGTGAGGGTGCTGAGGCCCTGGCAGAGGTTGCCCAAAGAAGCTGTGGCTGTCCCATCCCTGAAGTGCTCAAGACCGGGTTGGAAGAGTCTTGGAGTGACCTGGGACAGTGGAAGGTGTCCCTGATGGTACAACCCATCCCAGGAGATGGGAGGAACCCAGGTTCTTGTTAATAGATCACTTGGAGTGCATTAGCATGAAACAACACTGAATGACCGATGTGGTTTCTAAGAGGTGAGCATGGATTTCTCTGATGTTTGCTGATATCCACAGAGAATGAAAACCCATATTTTGAGAGAGACCACATTGGGCAAAGTTATCACGATTATGCTAGAGACTTCATAGGAGTTAAGTGTCTGCCTGACCAGTTTAGAAAACTCAGGGTAGTTTTGAAAACAGAATATAAACAATGACCAACAGACTATATGAGGTTGCTGGCTGTGGTGCCCTGGAAATGTTGGTTTGCACTTCATTTTCATGAACAAAAGTTGAAAGTAGATCTAATTTAGCTTTAAATATCCTCTAAATTATATTCCAAAGTGGCTTGAAGGAATGAAGAAAATTAACTTAAAGAAAGATCTTGCAAAGAAGACACAAGAATTAAAAGAATAATCAAAAATTAAGTAGGAGCAGGAAGGAAGGTGTAATAAGTTCTTATTATTTAGACAGAACATTTGAGATAATCTGTTATACTCCTAAAGCAACAGTTATAAGGATAATTATATTCTGTTTCAGAGAAAAAATTATTTTCTCAGCTAAGGAAGAAGATTCAATTTCCTGATGAGAACAAAGCAGAATGTCTGATTAGACCACTTTAAAAGTGGCTGAAACACTTTGAAAATACCTGAAGCAAGATTTTTAATTGAATAAATAAGTTCAAAATAAGCAAGGAAAAATGTAAACCTTAGAAGAATTCAGGCTAACGATTAAAATGCAACACTCAACTTCTCATTATTTACATGGCATAAGCTCTACAATTTTTATTATGTAGGCATTACTTATCTACAGATTAATGAAGGACAAAGCAGTGACTACAAAACAGAAGTGATAGAATGTCACATTTTGTGCAATTCTCTCACTTTACAGCACTGGAGGCATTTACTCTTCACTCTCTGCCTTCTTGCTGATTTCCCGGCTCTTGGCTCGGAGCTTGTTGACCTGTGACTCTGCAATGTCAGCCCGCTCCTCGGCTTCCTCCAGCTCGTGCTGGATCTTGCGGAACTTGGAGAGGTTGACATTGGACAGCTCCTCCTGGACATAGGAAGGAACATAAAAAAGGTCTTAAAGCAATTCCACTGTAACACTGCGAGGTGAAAATATGAAATGAAGAAAGTGGAACGAAGCAGAGACCTACTACCACAATGTTGACCTGGGTTCAAACAGAGGTACACAGGGGAAAACATCAAGAAACAAACCCAGCTACACCTGGATAAAGACTGACTGAACACAGCGATACTTACAGCCTCCTCAGCTTGTCTCTTGTAAGCTTTCACCTTAGTTTGCAATTTGTCCACTAGATCCTGCAGCCTGAGAACATTTTTCCTGTCTTCCTCAGACTAAAGAGAATGACAAGACAGAGAAGCATCTCTTTTACCCTCCTNCAGCGCTGCGCTTCTGCTCAGCATCAACCTCCCCTTCCAGCTCCCGCACCTGCAAGGACAAGCCCATGCCTGCAGCTTCCCTGGCAAAGTCTCTCCAAGGCCACGCTCACTCAGGCACAACCCCAGCCCTACACACCCTGGCCTCCAGCTTCTGGATCTGCTTCTTCCCTCCCTTCAGGGCCAGCTGCTCGGCCTCATCCAGACGGTGCTGCAGGTCCTTCACTGTCTGGTCCAGGTTCTTCTTCATCCTCTCCAGGTGGGCACTGGTGTCCTGCTCCTTCTTCAGCTCTTCTGCCATCATGGCCGCCTGATCAGAGCACAGGGTCAAAGCCATTTCAGGACTGGAGATATTTTGGGGAGACTACATTCATCATCAGCAAAGCCAGGAGTGTCCAACTCACATCTGTGATGGCCTTCTTGGCCTTCTCCTCAGCATTGCGGGCTTCCTGGATGGTATCCTCCATTTCACTCTGGATCTGGGCAATGTCCGTTTCCAGCTTCTTCTTGGTGTTGATTAGGCTGGTGTTCTGTTGATCAGCATCAGGGGTTTATATTTGTTAAGTTCATTATTTGAAATCAAGAACATTACAGGATCTTCAATAATTTAAGACATAATTATGTGAAAAAGCAATACCAGAGATTTTTCTAGTACAATTACTTTTCACGGGGAAAAAATATTTTGCTGGTTTTTTTTTCCCCCAATGATTAATTTCACTAATTTGAAAAAGTGCTCAGAAATATAATCTGTGCTACATGTCATTCACCAAGGCTGCCATAGGAACGTACAAAAATAGAGTAAGGGAAAAGTCAATGAAATGCCTCCTCTTCAGCATTAGGGAAGTGTAATCCACTCTCAACAACTGAAAAGAGGAAAGATTTTGAATGTAGATGGGATGAATCCCTTCCAGAATCATTTCATCACTTGGAACTGGGCACTTTCCATAGATTTCAGCACTTGATTGCTCAGTGGCTGCTATGACACATAGCTGATGTCAAATTCTGCTTGATAAATGCTAAATCAGAGCAGTTCATCCCCACTTGCTTCTAGGAAAAAAGTACATGAGCATTCCTCAGTGCTTCATTTCAGCCAACAAGGAATGAATGTTGCTGTGGTCTCAGAGTTCCATTCCCTGACTGCTCAGAGAACTTGGCATGTCCCTGTGAATAAAGTGTCTGAGAATGCAAATGAGGTGGAAGCATGGGTGTCATTGTATGCAGCCTGGGAAAGCCACCAGCACACACATTTTTTTCAGCAAAAGTCTCTTTTAGTAACATGATGAATACTCCAGAAAAGAGGACTGTATTCCTCCAGGTTGAGTATCCAATGGTGACTGGAATAAAGCATAAAAGTGTTCTCCCAGTTTCCTAGAGTACCACTCCTCAGCAAATGACCTCACCTGGCTATGGAGGAGCTGAAC
>WAAG01073016.1:8736-19091 GCA_013390105.1 Tichodroma muraria
CTGGAACCCAAGGAGCAGGTGGGATAACTTGAGGCCAGCTTGAAGCTTTACCATTTAATAAGCAAGGGGCAAATGCAACTCATCCCTGTGTGGTCTGCTGTGAAAATACTACTTGCTATTTTGATTTCCACAAAAGAGCTGATGCTTTTGTAAAGAATGTGTTGTGTTTCTGAAGGTGACAGAACTCAAGCGATATGAAAAACATTGATTAATCAGGTAGGCATCCCCCCAAAATATGTGTTTAATCTAAACGTGCATAATTACACATGGATAATGTCTGAGGGACCTAGAGATGCATTTGTTCTCCTGTCAGGCCTTTTATCTCCTTCTGAACACTTCAAAAAAAAGAAAAGGCAACAGCAGGTCCAGAGGTCAAGAAATCTTTTAGAATCTCAGAAGGATTCAGGTTCTCCATGAGCTATGAGCAGTAGTTGGTCCTAGAACTACCAAAGGAGTTCTTATTTTTCAGTTCTTCCATCACTAATTGGGTTCCAGGTAGAGTTAACTGAAATGCATACAAACAAATCTGAGTGGTCATTATGTTCTCAAATGAAAGTTTCAGGTTATTTTTGCTAGCTTACTAGGAGTTTGTCTTTATTTGTTATTATTATGGTATATAGGGCCAGTGCATTCTTCAGTGATGCAGCTGAGATTTCAAGTTCCAGACAGAGGCTGGGAGGAAATGGCACTGACTTGGCAGGCATGAAACATAGTTCTGTTTTAGCTGTGCAATTTATTTCCTATCTCACTTTGCACCTGCCTTTTTCTTCTCCCATAATACATTTGTCCATCTAAATTGAACAGCCTTCCCAGCAAGGATGGTATTTCTCTTACTGTTTGTATCTGGCATCGCTCAATAGGGCTCCTGTTTCCTCTTGAGTCCTGAGCAGTATTGTAACTCAGGCAATTAAGATGAGCAAAAAGCCTGATTATTCTGCCTAAAATAAGTCTGTAATGGAACTAACACTGTGCAGATGGGAGAACAGATACCTCATATGACTATTTTGCTCCATTACACAACAAAGAGTCAACTGTGAGCAGCTCTCTAACAAGCTGGATGTTGGTAATTTTTTGTCCAGGGCACTCAGCAAATGCTGATAAATAACAAGTGAGCGTGCATTTACGAGTGATTTACTAACAAAACCTGGGAGTCAGCGCTGCAGCACAAACTCTACTAAAAAGAAATGGGCATACTTAGTTTGCTGTCACCAGCAGAGGCATCTTCACTGGTGCTAATGGAGGCTTGGGCTGTGGGCTCTGCAGGGCACAGATTTTGCTCGGCGTTCATACAACACTTAGCACAGTGGGATGCTGGTCTGTTATGAGATGTCATGAATGCTAAATTAACACAAATACATATTTAGTAAGGAGCAAATGATAGATGTTTTGTGGACAGCCAGGCTGGCGTATTATTTGGATTGCAGAGTTCTACTACAGCCCAGGCAGTTCTAAGAAAATACTATAAAGATGCCCAGGAGCTGCCTCATGCAATATTCAATCAGCTGAAGTGATCCGAGGCACTGCTGGTATTAGAGAGCACACTTTGCTGTATTCATTTGTGAGCTGTTCCATACAGAAATCTCAGCACACAAGAGGTCCAGAATCACAGGTAACATCTAACAGAGGTTTCTTTCTGTCTTAGAATTTCAGCCATCAGCATCTGCTGAGATGGGTTCTGTTTCAGATGAGATTTATGGAAAAGCTATTGATTAAACCAGAGCTTTAGTTCCGTTTACCACTTACACACATGTACACAAACAATTAAATACATTACTGAGCTGAATAGCATTTCAAATTACAGGAGTTTCTGCCTTCAAAAGCACTTAAAAACAGACATATATATATGTGTGTTTGCAGTGCTTAATTGACATTGTTTTCCCAACTCCTTCAAGTCACCTGTAATATCAAGTCAATTAAGTATTATTTTCCCAACCTATTTACTGAGCTACCTAGCAATCAATCCACCTACACACAGAGAGAACAAATGCTCATGGGGGATGGTAGATCTTAAAAAAAAACACTGAAAAACTGTCAGCCTTCTCCAATGGCAGCCAGGCTCATAGCTTTGCAGGATTACACAGCCTGACATCTTGCAGAAAATAAGTCCATGGGATAAAAGCTCCATATTCTGACAGTACCACTCCTTCCTTGCAAATCAATACACTCCTGTGTGGAATAGCATTACTATTTCAAGTTATACACATGCTAAATATGGTTTGGATTATGTTGGTATAAATAAATAGATGAGAACACATTTCTTCTCCATCTCTGGTCAGGAGATCACCCTTAGAACAGAAAGCAGTGCTGGGGCAAGCCAGTAACCTGGGACACTTGGGTAAATCAAGTTTGGTTCCTGCCATTGCCACCCACTTCTCAGGTGACCTTGGGCATGTCACACAGGGCCTGACTTCCACAGGGGGCTGTGCACAGGGTAGAGATGCAGAAAATCCCAGGTGCTTGGTGTCACCCCACCTCAGCTCACAGCACACACAGCTAACCAGAGTCATCCCTACTATGAATTACATTTTGCTGTATCTGTGTGTGTGGCAGTGCAGAAAGAAACAGAGATAATGTATAATCCACCACTTTTCTGTAAAAGGAGTCTAAATGAGGGTCAGTTCAGCTCACAGGTGGTTTATTTGCCAAATCTCACTGTGGTCTCGCTCACCAGGAAGCGTGTGGGGTCATAGAACAGGAGAGCTTGTCCTGTCCTCTGCCACATCAGGCTTTGCCATGTCTGAAAGGAGCTCCCACTGCAGCTTGACGTATGGGACCTCTCTTGTGAAAGGGCACATGATCCACAGAAAAGTACTTTTTTTCTCTGTGTTCTATTCCCTGTCCTTGTAAATCAAAGCATTAAACCCTTTTCTGTCCCCACTTTGTTTGTGCTGCATCTCAGACTCCATCCCTGAGCACCAGCACCGTCCTTAGCACAAGTGGGGCTCCAATTCACACAGGAAAATCTGGACCTTTCAACATGAACCAAAGAGCAATAAATCCTAGCCTCACACTGCACAGAGCCAGCGTGAGGCTGGAATCAGAGATGGCTATGAAGCTCTTTCAGAGTGAAAACTATTATTGTTATTATTTGTAGTGCTTCATTTAGTAGAACAGCGAGTCATACCCCTGTACAAACTTGTACATTTTTGGGCACCAAGCCAGGTACCAAAACAATAGCAACTGTGACTTGTCAGGTGAGACAAGATCAATCGGGCTAGGATTTGGAGTTCAAATCACTATTGGAAATAGAGCTTCCTGGGAGCTAGAGCAAACTAAATTAAAGCAAAGATATTCACACTGCCAGAGGACTTCAAAATGAAATTTAAAGGGCTTCTTCACAGAGATCGGAGGGTAATGCAAACAAATGCCCATGAATATTGGTTCACATTTTACAAGCTTTTGCTTTGACCATTTTCAGCCACCTTCAGTACTTCAGTGTGTGTTCAAGTGATCCACATTTCATGGTTCAAAAGTCACAGCATTTCAGTGTTCACTGCAAATAGGTTGTCTAAGCTTTTCAGTTGGGGAATAGCATCAGATGATTCCCCCTGCTCACCTGTATCTGTTAGGACAACCAACTTTGGAATTCAATACCAAATGAAAACTGGAAACTTCCCTTCTTCTCAGACTGCACCAGTTTTAGCAGAGGGACCTGCTTAGTGTTTCAGAGCAGAGTTGCTTATTTTTAGCCTTCTGTGCTCTTCTTGGTCTGAAGAAAGGTGTAAAACTCCAGCCTCCCATCATGAGGGCTCTCTGCTACTTTATGCCTGATATCCATTACTCTCCTTACAGCCCCTGAGTTAATTTTCCCTCAGTAACCAGTGCATGCAGATACTGTAAAATGGGATCCACTGGCAGCTGTCACAGCATCACCAGACCTGTTGTGTGAGAGGGTGCACACAAACACTTCCCGCAGCACTTTCAGCCTGCCTTTCATCATACTCAATGTGAATAGACCACAAGGAAAGGACAGAATTTCAGTGTAAATCAGCCACTGTTATATACTGAGGACAGTTCTGAAACAGCCATTTTATCCCTTATTGTTCTTTTTCATAAGAAAAACACATTGCCTTCCATAAATCTTTGCTGTGAGTCCACAGGGTCATCTATTTGCCAAAAGAGCAATTATTGATTATTCCCAGCCAGCTTCTGTGGCTGTTCCTGAAGTGTGTGTTCTTTTCTAATCAGAGCTAAGGTTATGACACAGCTTTTGTCATCTGCTTTCCCAGGAAACAACAATATCCCCATGATATCCGCAACCAGCACAGTGGTATAAAACAGAAAAAATAGCTTCTTAGTGAAGGATCTTCTCTTATTAGAATCCCATATTTTAGCAGTCTTGATGCCCCTCTTATCAGTCAAATCAACTGCAGTTGCAGTCCAGCCTCTGGATCTGTTAGAGCAGGAATCTCTGACAACTCCTTCCAGCACATTAAGGCTTAGAGGAAAAATTAAGCAGTATTTCAAAGTACCAGTTAGGTGTAAGACTTAGCCAGGCACTTAGTGTAACAATCAGTCACTTGAAATTTTAAAGTTGGGTGTTCTGATCCTTCTTTCTCACCAAATGGTCCCAGTCTCACTTAGGAACAGTAAAAGACACGGCTGTGCTAACTGATTTTCAGAGGTTTAAATGAAAACCTCAGCCACTGCTGGGCCTGGCTGGCCTCAGGAAATGCCAGTGACACTCCTTCTTAGATCATTAGTTGGAATCAATGGTGATGGCTTGAAGGGGTTACTGTGAAATGAGTTGCTAATAATCATCATGTGCACAGACAGCATTTCGGGGTGGGCTGGGATGCCCCATGTCAGCCCCTACTTTATGTTCATGTGTATAATCCCCATATCAGATAATTCACACCCATTTAAGAGTACCAGCCTGGGAAAATAAATCCTCAGATAACCCACGCACTCAAATAATCCACCAAATCAGATGTGGCGGGATGACCAGGGATAGGGAAACTATTAGGAAAAAAGGTTCAGCCTGTGGGAGTCAGGAGCAGTAGAGCTTGACGAGGAGAAGGGATGCTGAGGTAAATGTCCCCTCATCTCATCCATAAGTGTGGGCAGAGACCACACTGTTCCCAGAGCATTTTGGCTTGTTTTTTTCACAGAGAATGAGCAGCCTGTTCATGAGAGAATCTAATACTATATGGAATAAATGAGATTTGAAAACTGCATATTTTCCACCCACACTACAATGGGCATTATTGCTGGCAGCTAGCAGTGGGAATAGCTGGATATAGACTAGCCTTAATTAGGAGGAAGGCATTTTCTTCTCAGGAGAAAGCTAGGCTTGCAAATGTTTGCATCGAGCACATTCCGTGGATTTCAGACGTAGCACCATTTGCAAAGCAAGGTCTGATTGAAAATGAGTGCACTGTAGGCATCATTTTCAAAGACCTGCACAGGACATTTCTCCAGACAAGCAAAGGAGGACATGGTTTCAGATGCTGTCACTTCTTCCTTTGTGAATTGTATGTGATGCATTCACCCAAAATACCAAATGTCAGAAGCAAGGGCCACAATGTCTGCAGGGGCTGAGCCCTCTGAAACTCTGCAGACCCTTGAGCTGCCATTTGGGGAAGCTGAGCTGTAAAATCATTCAGAGCTGGGTTCCTTCGCAGCCTTAGCACGTGTGGCCAAACCTGGTCTGCACTGGTGCTGGGGAAAGAGCAAGTTGGACTGTCTTTGTAAGGTGTTGACAATTACACCTCCTTAAATCACACTGATGTTATTAGGGGGACTTCCTTTGGGATCAAAAAAGGTTAGGAAGGCCAGATAGATCAAGAGTTCCTCAAGCAGATATGGCCCTTCACTGTTGACACATCCCCAGCTGACCCTCAGAAGCGCTAGTCTGTCATGGACTTGCCTTGGCTGCCAGAGCTGCCATAAGAGGGATGGAGGAAGTTGCCCTTAAAAAGGATTTTGAAAAAGGATTTCAAATGTAAGCTCAACATTTGTAGAACAGTTTTGATGCCCATCCTGCATTTGTGTTGTTTTTAGGGAACCGTTTGGAAACAAAATGCTTATTATTTTTCATGGCGAAAAACTGAAATGTTGTATTGTTTATACTGCTTTGGAAGTGTTTCGGCTGCAGACATCTGAACCTGGCTCCATTTCACTTCTGCATGGATTCCAGCCTCCCCTGGAGACATTTCACATGCTTGCAGCCCTGTCCTCTGCCCTCCCACCAGCAGGCTGCCACCAAGCCAGGAGGTGCTGGTTCCTCTAAAGCAGTTGTCAGTGTCAGCACATGAATCCACTGACAGATGGAGACTGAAAGCCATGAAAAAAACAGTCCTGCCCTAGAGATCAAATCCATCAGCTTCCTACCATGTCTCGCTCCTCCTGCTCATCCAGGAACTGACTCCCTGAATTCCCCTGGAAGATGAATTTCCTTAGGGCCAAAGCACGGAGCTGCCAAGAAGCTGGCGGAGCCCGGGTTTTGTTGTTTCACACTGTAATTACACATTAAGGTTTGGAATGTTTTCCAGGGTTTTTTTAGAGGCAGCTGAGTCTCTCCGTCCTGTCCCATCCAGATGGTGCTCCAACTGGATGCAAATCTTCAGACAACACTTTTGAAACTAGAACTAAAAACCCAACAACAACAACAAANTGTCTGGGAAAGAGGATGGTCTCCTCTCAACGTTTTGGATTCAAGGAAACTCCTAAATAAGCAACTGCAGCAATGTCTCACTTCTCTAGGGGCACAGGTGGGATTTTCTTAGATATTTATGGTAATTCTTACTTCTGGTTTCTACCAGAACATGAAATAAAGAGAGCAAAAAGAAGATGTTTTGCAGATATTTTGAACCCAAGAAAACATTTGGTTTACCCTGGGGATATACAAAGTCAATGGTCCTTGGAGCAATTTTAACTGGTATTTATTTCTCCTGCTTGGTGCAGGCACTCAGGGAAACATTTCTCGTGCTATTTCAGTNCGTAACTGAGTGAATTCTGTGCTTGTGAAAGAAATACGGCTGCGAGAGGGCAGGAGAAAAGAGCCAAATGCCTTAAATGCCTCCATAAGAGACATTCAGACCTGACACTAGTGGCTGGAGCCCTGGTGGCACCCAAGGGTCAGGATATGACCCCACCACTCCACACCTGAACTGTAAGGCCTGGCCCACACATGTCTGTGCTTCCAAAATACCAAGCCAGCATGGCCTAGCTTCAAAGGAAAGCATGACACAGTTCCTCTGGTTCATATACATTGCTACTGGTTGGGTCTGACTTTTTTTATTTCTTTTAAACTTAGAGAAGAGAGAAGGCCATTGCCAAGTTCTCTCTGTGGGAACTGAATCATGACCATAAAGTCATGTAGATAGGAACAGTGGTTGAAAGCAAATACTGAGTTTCGGTCCTGTGAGGTGAAGGATTTCTAACCCTTCCTGAACAACCATGTGATTATTAACACAAATTCCTTTCTGGGTCTGGAGCTTGGGGAGCCAGAATGGTTCCTGACGCAAGAACAGCAAGTGAGTACACAACAATCCAGGAGAAAGTAAATTTGAGCTCCTTTTAGATCACCTACCTTGCCATTAGAAAAGAAGCTCCTCTATCTAAATGGCTTCACATTAATTTTCTTCATCTGTTTCACACTTTTCCCCCTTTATTACCCCACTTCAACAACAACAACATAAATGATGTTGGCTTGGACGTATTTTCTCTCCAGCAGTTCAATAATTTCGAGACAGCGATGCATCAGAGCTCTCGGTTGGAAAGCACATTCAAACATTTACTATTCACTCCTACGCTGATTACTCACTCAGAGTGCTTAAAAAAATAATAATAGCAACATTAAAAACCAACAAAAATACCAACCTAAAACAAAAAGGGGAATATGGAAGTGTACAGCATTAAAATAAACTCTGGCTCCCTTGCCAAAGTCATTAATAATTTTGGCTTTCAAAAAAAAAATATAGAAAAAATTTGGATTGCTCTGCTCTTCAAGTATCAAAACACCCAATTAACACAGCTAATTAGCGTCACAAACAGCAGTCAAAAGAATGGTAATTTAGATTCAGGATTTCAAAGGTTTCTTAATCCCAGGCCAATGCAACTAATCTCTCAGAGGCTGAAAGTGTTTTGTTATTGCAATGCAATTGTATAGCATCCCATCAATTAGTGGCATTGCAGGGAACACTCACTTGCATGATTCATTTGTATAATCAGAACCTAAAAAAAACTTGTGTGGGGGGGTAGGAGGGACAAGAAAGAACAAAATAAGATAGCCCCTTAAAATATGCAGTATCAAGTTTTCCAAGTAATTTATACCATAGCTGGACATGATTGTGAGTAGCACCACATCCTTCCCAAACTGAGCTAGCAGGTGGGAGATTAATAGCAAAAGTAAAGCCAGCCCCACAAGTGACATCAGCTCGCCTGCAATTAGATGTGTTGGCCGATATGAACATTTTCTTAGAAAGGGAAATGAAAAGATCCCTTTCTCATCACCCTTTCTTTTATGCAGGAAACACAAAAATGACAAGACTCTCAACAGACAGTTCTTGCACATTATCCAGGAATTTGACCCCAAAACCTCCTGGCAATCCCAAAGTTCGCCATGTATCTTATATCATCATTCCCACTTCTGAAAACCCCCTTCTTCCAGTGGGTGGGAATGCCTGACTGTTGGCATCAGGATTCTTGTCTTGACTACAGAACTCAAGTTACCAAATTAGGCTTTGAAGGTATATCTGCCACACCCTCTACTTGTTGAGATCATGCATCAGCTCTATTTTAGAGGTTAAGCCCACTGGGAAACGAGCAAGGTCCAAGTTCAACACAAACTTCCTCTTCATTTGCCACATTTCTCTCTAAGTTCAAGACCAGCTCAAACTCAGTTTCTGATCAAAACAACACAAAGTAGTGCCCACAAAGTAGTGCCTGAGCTCTGAATCAAACCATCATCTCCTGTGAGCATGACAAGATGAGAGGATTATGACAAAGATGACATTTCATAGTAATGGTGGCAAATCACTGATTTACTTTAAGCAACCTCCACACAGAGCTGAGCTGTTCAGTAAAGCTCACACCTGGAAGAACAGAGTATTCCAAATCTAAACCCAAAGCTTTTTCTTCCCAGTATGTGCACACACTGCCCCACACCTCCCCACCACAGGGCCTTTCAGCTCCATTTCCTCTTGGGTACATAGCTGACTTCCTAACCATCCGCATTTCTACCGCAGAGCTACCCGAGGGCTTCACTGTTCTGGATGTCACAAAATGAAGCCTATGCTCACAAGAGACTGAGGGTAAAACACTCCCTACAAAGCAGTTGGTTCTACCCATAGTATCCTTTCTTCAGGTCTGAGAAAAAAGAGAAATCCTGAAAGCAAATGGACTTGAATCAAAACACAATCAAGCTGATGGAAAATGGATTCTTTATGACAGGAGGGAACCTTTGCCCTGCCCAGTCCTAATTTCTAGCTCCTGCATCAAACCTGCCATGCAACTGCAGTTAATAAGATTGCATTGAATGAGACAACCCACGAGCAGAACAGGCTCTGTAATGAGGTAAGTGCATGGCCAAATCTAACTGAAGTCAAGAACAGGGAACATACAAAAGCTGGGACCACTGTCTACATGAGCCCAGTAAATGATCCCAGTATCAGTTCTGGTCAAAGCAAAGTAGGTATAAAAAAGGTGTTCAGAGGTGAAAAAAAGTTAATGCACAAATACAGTGCTCATTCTTGAAACCATTACCATGTTTTAAGGCATAAAGCACTAATGAAGATGTATAGACTCAATCTCATGGACTTATAGACTGAATCTTTGCCTCACTTATATTAAGCTCTGTCTGGTCTCGCCCACTCAATCATCCTTAACACACTCATTGGCATCAACAGCTCCTTTTTTTCTGTACAGACAGAGCTCCTCATATGCTGCAGGTTTTGATATGAAGTCTAAAAAATGGATAATTATTAAAGGGTGCTTTGTTGTGACTGGGCACTGGACTGGTTGGGTTGAGTTATTACCATTCACTCAAGAAAAATTAAGAGAAAGAAGACCTTTAGGAAACCCAGACAAAGCAAAAAATTTCTCTGAACAGTATAGTTGATTAATGCATGTTATTAGAAATGGCCCAAATGGGAACCTTATCTNTTAATGCATGTTATTAGAAATGGCCCAAATGGGAACCTTATCTATGAATTCCTTCACTGTTTTGGGACCAAGGAATTCTCAAACCAAAGTCTTCCCGCATTATTTTCACAATGGAACAGGTGTTAAAAAAGAGAAAGAAAGAATCTATATTCATTTCTGGTTGGCAACAGTCAGGACGCTTACCAGCCTTGCAGGATTCAAACCTCAAGGGCAGGTTTCCTTGGGAAAGAGGGTGATATCATAGAAAC
>WAAG01073024.1:0-19075 GCA_013390105.1 Tichodroma muraria
TAAGTTCCTCTTGGACTGGCTCTCTTAAAATACACCCTAAATCTGTAGACACCTTCTAAACTTCAGGTCAAGATACAGTTTTGCTTAGATGGGAGGTTTTCCTTGTGGGTGAACCTTCCTGTGTCTCTGTACCAAAGGCATTGTCACTATGTTAACTATGCTCTCATATCTCATCATGGTGGAGTGCATATGGCACTGACGTGTGGCAATTCACGTCCCTGACAAGCAGAACAGCATTGCAGGGAAATTTCCTTGGAAGTCCTGGCATAGGGAAATTGCTGCTTGCATTCAAAAAAATATGTTTGGAATGGCTTAGTACTTGACAGGTAAATTTGAGATATAGTGAGTCACACCTGTGCTAGCAATGTGGAGAAGGGCAGTGGGAAAGACACGCCAGAATGGGAGATGGTTTGGCATCTGTACCTGACAGAGAGCTTTGCATGGGATCACAATGTGTGTTTGTGCTGCTCCTGGAAGGACTACACATCTGGATTCCATGAAGAGCCCAAGAGCTAAAAACCTGCAATTAAAACCAAGTGAAAATAATTGGCCAGTCTACCTGCTAAAAGAGTATGTTCCCCAGGGTCGGGAGAACACAGGGCTCTCATACAAGAAGAAAGCTGCCACTGTGTGCTGGGATGGGGAGATGTTCCTTCATGAATCATACCCACAACATGAGGCCCCCCGCTCAATTTTAAAGATGCACTTTTTCTCCTGGTGACAGTTTCCAGGATGTGCAACTCCTGTGCACAAAGTTAATGTTTTAAGGCAATGGCAAACCACTTGAGTAGGAAAAGGAACCAGAATAGTCCATCAGAATCTGTTTCTCTTCCACAATGTAGCATTATGTGTATCACCATACATGTTTGAGATTCTCTGCTTGTATTTTGCCTCCACTGAGCAGCTGCTTATTTTTTTCTTTCCCACTGTCACAACAAACTTGGTAGGGAGGAGAATGTTTGTTATAAATTCCCATTAGGCTGAACAAAGACACGAGTCCACTTGTCAGGGAACTTTCTTCGGATATATTGTATAATTGTCTTAGCTCTGGCAACTAGCCCATTCTTTATGTTCTCAAAAATGTCTTCTATCAAGCCCTTAAGTTTTACAACACNTGAGTGCAAAGTACAGGGTAGAATGTGATAGTTGCACGTTGACAAGACAAAGCAAGGGAGGAGAGAAATAAAGGTGGAAAAGAGAAAGAGAAGCAAGATCATCAATCCTCAGATCTTGTGATAGTCATACTATGTGGATAGTATGTGGATCTGGAGTAGACAGACTAAGAAAAAAAGAGGAAAAAGAGTAAGCAGGACTGATGAGCTTTTTTTTATAGTTTTGCTGGTGCAAGCCTCTTACATAAAATTGATTTTTCATCCCATTTCATCACACAGACTCAGCCATGTTGTTTGCATCTGGGCACTCAACCCTTCTGAGCCCTCCAGGAAGGGAGTCAAGGGAGAGTAGGGTGAGCCTCAAGGTGGAAAAAGAAGCTGGCTCAGCCAAGTGCTGCCCCCACCTCTGTGCGACCCTCTCTTTTGATCACACTTTCTTGTCGCAAATGCCAGAACGTTTGACAAAATACACCTACATACTTATGCCCAGTCCTCCACACCCATGCACGCAGTGTTACGTTTGTCCAAACTTCAGGCTTCACATGGTTGCCATAAGCTAATTTGCACAATGAAACTTCCCCCAAAACAGGCCTGTGGTTCACCAACAAAAAGTTGTAATCAGGGAGGTTCTTCCTCGGAAGTGGTCACAGTGGATTTTGGTTTGGAAACAATGACATATTTTCAAGTTGTGACTTGTGGCCACATTTCCCAATCTATTCAGCACAGACTCAAGCAACATGGCCCAGAGAACTGCCTTAGAAATTATCCTCAATAGATGAGTGTGACATTTAAGAATGTAATCATACCGTAGGATTGTTTTGTCATATTGTCTGCCCCCTCTGACTTTTTCTTTCAGTCACAGAGATGTTTCATGAACTGATTTATAAACTCAGTCACAGTTGTTATTACAGAAAGTTATGTTGGCAACACTTCGCTAAAGGTTCTGCCATTCCATGGTCACAGTAGATAAATGCTGTATTTTTATTTGCACATTGTTGCCAATAGTCCATGACATTTGATAATAGGCTGTGTAAGAACCTGTAACTTATCTCTAACTGATCCAGAAGTATATATGGCACAATTTATTCCTCTTTTGGGCCTTCGGTTTAAATAGTGTAGAAAAAAGAAGCTTGAATAGAATTAAAATTTTATTACATATTTAAATGGGATGCAGCCACGGAACGTTGCATGTTGCAAGAATTATGTATTATTTTGAGTAAGAAAAAAGAAACACCAAATGATCATGTGGAAGGAGAAGATGAGTTAACCGAGCTAGCCACTGGATGGCACAATTGCTTTATTTAACTATTGCACAACTGGGTTGTTTTCCGCTTCAGATTTAATTGAATAAACAAATCAACCCAGATTTAAGGGAGTTATTTACAGTCTAATAAAACAAACTGTAAAACCATCATACTCCAAGTAGGAAATACAGATTATTACTGTGCAATTTAAGATGTTCTGTTATTACCACTACTTTATTAGACCAACCAACCAAAACAAATACTGAGCTTTGCTTTGTGTGCTGTTTATGAAGCTTCAGTGTCATCAAATTTGTGAATAAAAGAAAAAAAGTAAAATCGCTGAAAATGTAAAGTATGAAGGTCTATCAAATCAAACTAGGTTTCCTGATCAAAAACATATTGTTTTAAAAATAAACTATAATTAATAGGCTTAAACACTGAAATTTTTGAAGTGTCCCTAATTTTCCCATTGATTTTTTGGAATCTCAAAAAGAGGTTATTCTATTTCAAGACCTGTTTCATGGTGTTGAGTGTACTGAGATTGGTTGATGCTTTTTCTTTCTGACATTCTTTGGACCCACACCTTTTTTGCTCTCTGGAGGAAAAATGAGATATCAATAATTCATAACATGGAAGGCTATGACATATGAATTTTGCCTCCTGTGGGATATGTTCCTATTTACCCAAATAGTATTTAAAGAAAAAACAATCACGTAAGACCGATACTCAGCCTCTGAAGTGCAGTAATAATACACAGCAACAACAGCAGCAGCATCCTTTTGATAGACTTTACTGGAGGCCTGTTGCTCTTATGGGACCTCTCCTTCCCAAATCCATCTTCAGCAGAGATTTTGGCTGGTTTCTCATGAGGAAATATAAACACAGTGAGAACTGCAAAGTGGGTGGGCACTGTTGTTTGCCCAAATCAACCACAGGAAAAAAGCTTAAGAACTGCTGATTTAACTCTTGTGGTTTCCTAAAAAGAACAATAAAAAAAAAAGCAGGAGAAAGAGAGATTTGCATGATCACTTAATTTTCAATTGGCCACTTGCCATTCATAACTTCTGAAAGATGAAATCAGCCTGAAGTTCTTAAATGTATAACTTGTAGCTCTACAACTAGAAATTTCTCCCAGTTTGGTGTTTGGATAAAATGGTACCTGGGGACACAAGATATGGGAACAATTGTGCTCCTCTACCCTTTCCAAAGGTTGGCTGTTGCTGGCCTGTTGGCACACCAACCTGCCAATGGGCATATTCATTCTTTCCACCCTCTGTCTGCCAACCAAATAAACAGGGACATGAAGGAGTGTGCTGGGGTTATCAGGGAAAGATGTGGAGATTTCTGGTAGATGGAGAGCAACCAGATTTCATCATATCCACGACTCATGCTTTTTAAACTTGTTTTAAAGTCTGAAAGGCATAATCAGATACCTAGTTTCAGACACACATCAAAAAGAGAGAAAATAAATAAGTAACGTTACCCTTGAAGGCTGTCGAAGCACAAAGCCACAATGGAAAGGCTGAGAGTAGCTCCAAGGGTTTGCATGTGGAAACTGTGGCACGCAGCCAGTCCCAAATCCCAGGGACGCCTCTCTCGCAGCAAAGCAAATTCTTTAATAGGCATAATTCAAAACCAGAAGAATAAACAGTATTTGTATGAATAGCTGACCAGTTCATCTGTGGAGGAGGGATCCCCTTGAAGGGGGAAAGTAGTAGTACTCCTGAGACCTAAAACCTCTGGATAAAACTGAAAAAAGCATGTACTTAATATTACCAAACACTCCTACACAAACCCAGATCATGATCATAGAGGAAGAACTAATTTTTCTGTAAGGAGAAGTCCTGGCACACTACCAGTCTGTAGCACACAAGTCAGATCTCCTATAGAAGGCGTATTAGTTAGGGATCCTAATTATTTTTCCTCAGACTGTTGAAAATAAAGAAAAGAAGGGGCAAAAGGATGTGTTAATGTGTTACATTAACAGAGACTGCAGCTGCTGACTTATGTGGGCGTTGCTGCACTGGGCAGAGGGCCTGTGAGAATAAGACCCTGTTTGCAGGGCCCAAATCATGAACTGGGGTGGGATTTCCCCCTGGGGCTCCTCCTGAGCTGGCCCCTGCTGACTCCAGCCCCACAACTCTGTTGTACTGCTCTCATCTTTCTCCTGGTTTATAAATCAGCTGCTAGAAAAAGTGTTGAGAAAAGCATGACAGGTCAGTGAGGTCCAGTTGTGGGACTTCAGGCTGGGTGGGCCTGAGAAGAGGAAAAGAAGCTGGTGGCTTCTTTTAGGTGGTCATATTCCATTTGGGTGACCTGGAGAACATGGCTTCTGATCAAAATATGACAATTAGAGACACAAACATGCCAGTACTCATGAGCCTTCAATGGGTGCCATATTTACATCCCACAAAGTTATCATGTGTTCAAGCCTTCACATGACAGATTTAAACACCATGAAAAATATTGACTATCTCAAATACATTGCCCAAAACTTCTGTTTTATAGCATATTCAATTCTCAGTCCATAGTCACACTTCTTTCCATAGGCAGCAGTAGAAGAAGTGTGGGCACTCCTTTTAGTGGACCCACAGCTGTGAAAATTACATTCAACTGTTACTTTTTCAACACATAAGTTATTTTTTCAACACATAACTCTGACAGTTAAAGAACAACAAACTATTAAAATATTAGAAAGAGAGATTAATCTCAGCATCAGTCTAACATTACTCTAAATGCCATTTATAAAACTGGAGTTCTGCCATAATGTATCAGATCTCAAAGCTATGTGCTGTAAAATGATGATTGTAACCAAATACATGTTTTAATTCATACAAAGGGATCACTTGCAGTTTGTGGGTTGCAACATCAGTAAAGTTCTATGTGCTCTGTTCTCTTGACGATTCTTTTAATTTCTTTTATACAAAATAAGCACTGAATGTACAGAATGGAAGGTTTTTATCCACAAAACTTTTATTTCAGTGATACCAAAAAAATGCTGATTTTGCCTAAGGATTCAGTAGGTCCAAATAACTCCATGTATTAAGTCTTTTCAAAGTGGCATTAAGGCAATATCATCCCACCTCCTTGTGGGATCTTATCTTCTGTGATCTTAAACTTCGCCATATTCATTAAAAAAAGGAAGTATCATGGACTGCAATCATGTGGTTTGTCATCACCATGACCTGCTGACAAAGATGTGTGCCATTGGTCACCTCTTAATCTTGCCCTTGTGGACTCTGCCCAAGGAATCATATATTGACCCGTTACCGGGAAGGGGTACCTGCAAAGAGGCCAAACAAGCAGCAGTCTTAGGTTGAGCTTGGTGGCTGAGTTGTTTCAGGTCAGCCCTTGGAGACAGTCACACTTGGACAAGTTGACACCAGTTTTGCTGTCACTATTCCACTGAAGACAGAAATGGTTGGACAGTAAGTTACGAAGAGTAAATTTTAACTTAGAGTTTGTAAATGCACTTCAGGATCTTCTGTGCTGAAAATGTTGCAGGTGTGAGCAAGATGCTGTTCTACTGTAGCCCATGCTGTTTTCATTTCTGTGCTGCCAAGCAGATGCACCTGCCCGTTGGGCATGAGGGAAGTGCTGAGATGCCAGACAGTGGGATAGAGCATCTCTCCCCACTCCCCAGTACTTGCCAGTGTGCCTTGTGAGGGACCACCTGAGTAAAGCACAGGAGTGTGTGTGTGTAATCTCATGCCCTCCTCTCCTGAGTCTCTGCACCTGCCTCCAAAGGCAAATCAGAGCTGATTTCACACCCACTGCAAGCGCTGTAGCAGACGGACAAGGCCAGGAATATCTCAGAACAGCTATAAGGTTCAATTTTCAAGTTTTTATGGTCATATGTGGATAATCCTGCATAATCACTTACACATTTCTAGAAAAATGGCATAGGTGGCAGCTATGTTTATTATATAATATTTCATCTTGCTAGCTCTATGGATGCAGTCTGTACCTGACCTTGGAAGCTGCCGTCGGAACAGATGTTGTGGACATGTGAGGCTTTCCTTGAAATTTTGTGGACACAGATGATGTTACCCTGGTGTAATGGACAAACTTCAGCTTAATGTGGGAAAGGGAAGATTGTGAGAAGGAGCATTTTCCATAGGAAATATGAGAATGGACTATATAAGGAACATTTGGCACTTCTCTGATATGTCATATATATTCCACAAGCTTTTCAAACCCAACTCATGAGTGGGAAGAGAGCACGAATTACAGAACAATTGCATAATATTTGGTCTAATATTGTTGCATGACACTTTTGGCCTGAAGCAATCTTGTGAATTTGTATTTCAGATTACCCATGGTCTTTCTCAAGAAATCTAATTAAACTTCAAAGATGTTCCCACTGAATTGAGCTCTATAACTTCAGCAACAGGAATGACATCAGAACCTTTGGAAAGGAAAAAGATGAATATTACAAGAAAAAAAAAGTAGGAAAAAGTGCTTTTAGAAGGCTATTGACCATGGGCCAAGCCATGCCCCCAGCTATGTGCATGCTATTCCCACTGAAACTGAAGGGATTTGTATATGCCTTGAAGCAGAGTATGGTTCTTTGCTTCAGATGGCAAAAATCTTCCATGGCCAGATAAAGAATACACATTCAAAGTCAATGCATGCTACAAAGGTAACTGAATTGGGTTTCTACATGTAGCTATTTCTTCAATGAAGAGTATCTGCTTTGTAAAGGAGTGTGGTGATTGCAGCTTTTCCTTCCTAGCAGACCCGTAGCAAACTGTTGTGAGCTGTACCACTGACCACCTGTATACAGCAATCCTCTTGACGCAACCGTAGAGAACACAGAGGGGAACAATGATGTGTGCTTAGGAGTTAACCAGGCTCCACATATCTCACAGACTCACAGACCTATTCAGATTGGAATGGACCTTGGGAGGTCTCTAGTCCAACCTCCTGTTCAAAGGAGAGCAACACTGCATTGGAAAAGTTTGCTCAAGACATTGTCCAGCTGGATTTAAAAAACACAGAAGAACAGAGATGACACAGCTTTTCTGAGCAATCTCTTAGAATGCTTAATTACCCTCAGAATGAACATTTTTCTGAATATCCAGTCTCAAACTCCGGTTTCAGCCTATGTCCATTATCTTACCATAAATCTTGGTGAAGAGGCTGATTCCATTGTCTTCGTCACCTACCAGTTGCCTATAGGCACTGTCAGGCTGCTCTTTGGTGCCCTGGAGCCACCTCTTATTGAAGCTGAACAAGCCCATATCCCTTGGCCTCTTCTCACTGGGCAAGTGCTGCAACCCTGACCATCTCAGCACCCCTTTGCTGAGATGCCTCAGCATCTCAGGTCCTCAAGATGCCTCAAGGTCCTCAATGCCTTTATTGTACTGAGACCCAGAAGTGGATGCAGTACCTAGGTGTGGTATTAATGAGTGCTAAGTAAAATGGGGACAGTTTCTTCCATCATTTCACTTGCTGTGATTCCATAAATACAACCCAAGATGATGCTGCTGGCGTGCTTTGGCTCGGGACTCTGCTGTCACACATTCAGCTTGCAACCACCAGGCTTCACAGATCCTTCCCAACAGAGCTGCCCCCCCTCAACAGGCAAACCCTGGTCTAGATTGGTGCAATGGGTTAGTCTGTCCCAGGTGCAGGACTTGGCATTTGCTCTTGCTGAGTGTCACAAGGCGCCAGTCAGTCCCTTCTTTCAGCCTGTCAAGATGCCTACCTTTATCTAAATACACACCCATGTGGAAAAGCAGTAGAGATTCATACTGTGGAACATACCTTAACAGATTTCAGTCATGATGACTCTTAGTTTCAGATTTATCCCAGTAGTCTTTCTTGTTTTTAATTTTCCACTTCTTGTGATTCAACAAATGTAGGAGTGCATTTGGGACTGTGCTGTGCCAATAATTGGAGGAATCTCTGCCAAAATTTTGAAGTTCAAAACTTTAGTCTTTGAACAAAACCTAGGAGTGAAATAGTGATTTACCATCCTCCCAAGACACCAATTTTAGGATGATAGTCACCATAGTAGAGGACATGAGGATAATCCTTGTTTTAACGTTTTTCCGATGCACTCTTGTTCCTGTTTCATTTTAGCTGTTGTCTAAGAAACAACCCTTTCCATTGCCATAGTTGTATCTAACGAAAAATTCAGCTTATAATTCAGAGAGACTTGCTCAGCAAATGATCTAGTTATCATATGCTATCATTTAGAGCAGGATTGTTTAGGGCCCATATCTATTTTCATCTTCTATGTGTCTTGCACAGGACACCAAGAATCACACCATGTACCTGAGAGGATTTTCCAAACTCTTGAACCCTGTCAGGCTTGGTGCTGTAACCACTTCCCTGGGGAGCCTATTTCAGTGCCCAGACACCCTCTGGGTGAAGAATCTTTTCCTGATATTCTACCTAAACCTCCCCTGACTCAACTTCAGGCCATTTCCTTGAGTCCTGTCACTGGTCACCACAGAGGAGAGATCAGTGTCTGCCCTTCCTCTTCCCTTCATGAAATTGTAACTGCAAAGATGTTTCTCCTCAGTCTCCTCCAGGCCAAAAAGACCAAATGACCTCAACTGCTCCTCATATGGCTTCTCCTCCAGAACCTCCATCATCCTTGTGGCCCTTCTTTGGACACTAACAGTTTCATGCTCTTATTATATTGTGGAACCCAAAACTGCACACAGGACTCGAGGTGAGGCCTCCTCAGCGTAGAGCAGAGCGGGACAATCCCCTCCCTTGCCCAGCTGGTGATGCTGTGCCTGATGCCCCCAGGACTTGTGTGGCCCTCCTGACTGCCAGGGCACTATGGGAGGTTAATGAAAAAAGAACAGCTGGCAACAGAGATTTCTTTAGGGACTGATGTTGTAGCTGTCCAAAAAGGCAAAAAGAAGGAAGAACACTAGAAGTACCTATCTTTCCTGCAGGCAGAGAGGGAGACTCTCCAATATAAGTATTGCCTCTGTGGAAAAGCCAGCATATGTGTGTATGGATATCAGAGTCAGATAGTTGGCCCAGAGGGCAGTGGGCCGATGGAGACATTCACTGAGGACACATTGCAGTTGGTGAATATTTTGTCTTAAAAAAAGCTGTTTACTTCTGCTGAGACCTAAGTGGGAAGAGGAGATAGCCAGGAATGTCATATTGGCAAGTGAAAGGAAACATGACTCCAGTAATAGGTTTCTCTTAACTGGATTGTATGCGCCCTTTCTTAATGCAAATGCCTTTCTGGAATTAGTATGTCCAGAAGGAAGGGAAGAGGAGCAAAATGCTCTGATACAGCACAAGGTTTAGACTTATAGGCAAATGTGCAATTTGCCTACTAAGCGCAAAGCTGGTTAACCTCAGCGGCAGTGGGTTGCAGTGGGTAGTATTTAGGTAATCATCAATCACATATAGAGGAGAGAAGCTAGGAAATTCTGGAGGAAAAGATTTTCATGCTGGAAAACAAAGCTGGAGACCGGGACTTTGGTGGGAACTTCCTGTGAAGCCTTTACTATATAACCTGTGCAGAACTGGAGACAGAAGTAGAAAGGCAGATCTGTAATACTGCAGGGGGGTATCTGGCAGAGATTCCTGCTTCACCAGGAATGATGCTATGCACAGAAAATGCAGAAGCTATGAAGGAGAGAGAAAAAGAGAAAGAAAAGGAGAGAGGGAGAGAGAGATTCTTCTTGATCCAAAAGGGAACTGAACCTCTAGCACTTGTATGCAAGAGAGCTGTGAGGAATCATCTTTCCTTCATTCAGTGGTTCCAGAGCTAAACAAGAAAGTATGTTATAATTCAGTATAAGACCTCTGTTAAAGAGAAAGACATGGAAATTCTGTATCAAATGAAGACATGAAAATGTTAGGAAGCATTATAAAGTGGAAAGGAAGAAACAACAGTATGTCTCTAGTAAACAGGTAGGTAGTTTAGTAGTTGTAGGTAGTAATCTAGTAAAATGTATACATTCTGAATTTTGAAAACAGCTCTACTCCTTCATCCTTAATGAAGGAAAGGAGAATGTCAGTGATAGGAGAAGATCTGAAAAGGGCTGTAAATATGATCAAGGATAAGGACAGGCTTTGGTATAAATGACTCTATGCTTGGACTTCACGGTCTGGGAAAGGTGGCCTCGGGACACATGACAAGTTTTCCAGAAAAGAGTGTCTGGGGTTCAATGTCCAGCCACTGCACATTCACATTCTCTGTTTGCTTGAATGCCCATAGCTCCTGCATTCCAAGTGCCACATTCAAAACCAGAGGAAGCTCTTCATGCAGCAGTTCCAGACTTGGAGGCTGACTTTTTTTCTTGTTAATTTTTTTTTTTTTAAATAACCTCAATGGCACATACCTGAAAGTGAGGGTTACTGATCTACCAAAGTAATTAGATGTAGGAAATTCCCCATGCTGAAAAAATGACTTAAGGTTAGGGTACCTCATGGAAGTAATATACAGTTGGAGTGTGCTTATGCTTCACGTGGCAGGTTGTCTCCACTGCTGGAGGCAGACACACCATGCTAGATGGACTCCAGGTTTGAAGAAAACCTGGCTATTCTCATGGGGGGCTGATATTAAAAAGTAAAGACTCTGGTTGGAACATGATTCTGGCACTGAGAGCACTTGTCACTTCCGTATCGCTAAGGTAAGCAGGGCACAGCACCATTCTTCTTCCTTGTGAATACTGTAAATTAAATCCTATTTTCATGACCTCTAGGGAGGCACCAGGGAGAAATAAAGTATCTGAAAATATCATTCCAAGGGGGATCTCAAAAATACTTGAATTAAAAAAAAAGTTCTTCAAGAAAGTCCCTCACATCATAACCCTTAGAATCAGCAAAATTTCAGGTACGTTATACTGCTGACTTCAGGGCAGCTGTGTATAAATTGACTGTACATTTTATATCCAATAAAACTTCAATAGCCCAGGTGTTGTAATCATATAAAAATTACAATGCTGTCCTCTTTGCCAAAGCTTGCTGAAGAATAGCAATTCCCTTATTTCATTCGTTCAAAGGGCAATTGCAGACTTTGCTGGAAAACACTTGCATTGACCTAAGGAAGAAGCAGGAACCAAGCTCCTACCAAGTAAGGGAGTAAAATTTGGCAAGGTAAAAAACACTTGAATTCCATAGGAATTAGGGCACCAAATGTATCAAATCACTTAAATAATAACAATTAGGCTAGGTAATAGACTTTCTTTTGAGACATTTCAAGCGATGCTGACAGACATTTGTTAAATTTTCCTTCCCCACTTTAAAAAAAAAAAAAAAAAAAAAAAAAAAGGAAAAAAAAGAANGGAAAAATTAAAAAAAAAAAAAGAAGGGAAAAAAAGGAACTGAGTACAACAACACTTGACAAAAAGCCAGCTAATTAGACAAGCAAAGTTCTTGGTTAGTACAGGAAATTACAGTAAATTATGTATTGCATTATTTCCAGTTAGTTTAAATCCAAGCTATTTTTTTTCTTTTTTTTTGTGGATAAAAAGGGGACAAATAAAAAATGTAAGAATACTCCATAATATTTGATAGCAGAAATTCTTTGTGATCCAAGAGAGAACATCAGCTAAGACAATAAATAAAGCTTCTTATGCTTTGGACCAAACAAGTTATGTAAAAGGTTGTGTTTTTGTAAAAGAAGGAATATAACATATTATATTAACATTCCTAAATTGCTATATATCTGATATCAAAGGGGATCCTAGGGATTTGATATTTAAAGATACTCAGCATGTTCACTTCTAACAGTCTTCAGCTGAACCACAAGGGCCCAGTAATTTTACAGAAGTGAACCTTGGACAAAATTGTTGAAATCAGAGTTTGTTTGATTTTAGGTCTGGAAATTAATCTACTGTGTTTTCATTTTAGACAGCATGAAACACTTTCAGTCTGTCACATAATAATAAATCTTCCTTCCTAGAATGACATTTTTCAGATTTGCAAAATGATATGACACATTATCTTTTCTTTCTTTGAGCCAAATGATTCTTTCTTTTTAAAAACTCAAAGGCATGAGGAAAAACTTTCTGCTTTCAAAGGCATGACATAAAAACTGGCTAAGGAAACATTCATTTATTATTTCTGAAATCATGATTAGGACCTATTTGTGAACAAAAAATCCCTGGTAAGGTGCTGTGTGTGTCTTTTATGTTTTTAGGTTTAATGTGCTAGGCAGCAGCTAAAAAGGAAAAAAAGCACAAAGGATAAATAAGGACACCAGGGAACACTTTAAGTCACAGTCTCAACACGATAGCAGCCTAGCCATTAACAGAAACAGGAATTTTAAAAGGAAGATCCTGCTATGTGTAAGAAATTAGGGGAGGAGTCCCATTTTAAACATATACAAAAAAGGTGTGTGAGACTATGCATATAGACTGTCAGGTTTCTTAACAATCAGAGGTGGACTTCTTGATGCTGAGGAAAAGTTAATTTGGATAGAATATGCAGATAGACACACACACACATAAACGCACACACACATGAAGTTATACAGAAAGAAATATTTACAAATGAAAAAAATTGTCATCAGAATGGGGATATTAAAGGAGAAACATGGCTCTGGGGTTTGTATGTTGCATACACCTTGCATCAGCTGTGATTTAAAGCTTACAGCAGGAGAATTCCTGTGGGTATCTGAGGGCTGGTTAGTATACCAAGAAATAGCTCTAGCATCTTAACTCTAGAAAGGAGCAGGAAAGTGGAACTGCACCTGACCAAGTTGAGAGATGCTCTGTTTAGTTTTGCACTACAGATTTTAACTTGCTCTTTTCTGCTGAAGAGTAGAAAAGCTTTCCTCATCAGCTGTTTCCTGATGAAGCCCTCTGATCCTGTGTCTGCAGTTTTCAAAGGAGACACAGGTAGAGCTCAATTTAGATATAGAGAGATGCACAAGAAGAGAAGAAAAAAAGCTGAGAAAGATAGGAAGTATTTATTTAGCTGTTGTGGTTTTTTTTGTTTTTTTCTTTTTGTTTTTTTTCCACAGGAGCCTGAGTGCAGCTGCAAAATAATTGCAGGAGAAAAGCCAACCATAAACACTCCTGAAGATAAGGACAATCTAGAGAACACCATGATTAAGTTGTACAAGTCTTTGAAATTCCTGCTTTGTCTAGAGCAGAATAAAGCAAAAGTGTGCCTAAAAATTTCGTGAAAAACCCATCCACTGTCATGTCTCCAGTCTCCTCAGCAAGCCACACATCTTACAGCCTCAGTGATGCCTTCAGAATGCCTGTGGTAAGGCTATGGTCAAAGCCCAAAAAGCTAGAAGAAGGTTTGTGAGAAAGGCTTCTCCTGTGAGCAGTTTTGAGAGCAGAGGAACATCACTCAGAAACAGGTCCTGGACTCTCCAGCTTGCTCAGGCACAAACAAGAGCTTAGAGCCCCAAAAGGGGGACTTGGCAAAGTGCAGAGCGCAAAGAAATACATCACATGTACCGATTTCAATAAGCATATGTGACATAGCTTGGCATTATTATGCTTTTGTGGTTAATAATTTAGTTTTATCTGCTTGCACACACACCATCTTTACTAAACAGTAACTGTGCTTCATGAATCATGCAGTTCAAGGCCAAGAAAATAATCAGAGACCATGCTATGCTCTGTGCTGATGAGATAGAATGGTTTGCAAAAAATAAGGAAAATTCTGCTTTCTGCCCCCCACCACAGTTTCCCTGGAATGAGGAACCAGATGATAATGTTGGGGCCTTTTGAGTACTAATAAATCAGACTGGCAGCCTATGTCTACTTTATATGAAGTCTGTACAGTCCAACCCAACTTGGACAACTCCAAGACTTCCAAGCAGAAGATAAACAGCCAGAACTGACAGCACCTGTGTTCTAATCACAGCTTCAGAAAACTTGAGCTTCTGTAAAACTAGAATATTTACTTTATACAATACATTAAGCTACTTGATTTTAAACCCAGGGTAGTAAGAATGCATTTCCAAGGCTCTTGTCTTTGTTGCAGACCTGAAAGCAAAAGAAACCACCCGCTTGTCAGATTAAGTTTAGTTAAAATCAGTCAAATAGTCAAAAAATCAAAATAAAATAGTCAAAATCAGTCTGTTAACAAAGTTTTTATTCTTAATTGTAATCATCATCTTTTGATTGTCATTGGGCATATTCAGATACTCACTCAAACAAACTCTCCCTAATGCCATTCTTTCAGAATATTGGATCAATTTCTGCAGCTACCATGAAAGGAATCATGCAGGCAGAGAAATTCTGTAATAGCATACACCTACATGACCGGTGTCAAAAAAGTGGCTGAAATCAGGATCTCTTTCCTCCTCCAGCTTTAGAGGCTGTAATTTAAGTTTCTTTTCTCTTTGGAGAGTCTGGGCAGCAAGCCTTTTCCTTGGCAGTGGCATCTGCAACAAAATAGCAGTTGCTTTATGTTAGAGACACATTTCGGTCCTGTTGTACCCTTGCTAACAACTGTGTATGTACGGGTAAAAATTGGCTAAATACAATGTCAGTGTCAAATTCCGTCATTACCTGGATATTTAAAGGTATATAGGCATGAATTAGTTACTGGATTACAGAAAACAGAAAAGAAGAGAGAAAGAAAGATTTTATTCAGAGCACTTACCATCATTTCACAACATACAGGATATGCAATACCAGTTGGTGCCAGGATCACTGGCTATGGGAGATTTAAGTGTTAACAAAACCTCAGCTTCACAAGTACTGCCAAATGGCAAAATGGAGGCCTATAGCTCTGGCTCAAGTTATACGCTTGAATTCTACGTCCGAAATTCAGATCTAGGTTTATGTTTACTCTGAGTAATGATAACATGAATGTTTTCTCAATAAAGAGCTTTCAAGGAGAATGTGTATTTCTGTTTATAGGACTCGTTGCTTCTGCTTGCTCTGGGTATCAGTGAAGGTTGATTATGATATCTGTGACAGGAAATTTCTCAGACATAGTCTCACCACATGTATATTAAGATGATGTTCCTCGCTTTGATAAAAGAAGCAAAAAAGATTTACAGATCTTCTCTGTGAAATTTAATTATGTTTTTCCTTCTAGTTTTGGCATTTTCTTAGTGTTTCTCTTTTATTAAGTCCTGGACACTAAGTTATATGATGACTGAGAACACATCAGTTGTCACTTGACTCTAGCTCTCTCACTCCTAAAGCAAAAACTGGATCATGTTAGCAGCATGGACAGGTAGTTTTACCAGTGATGTCTGGCAGGTGTCTTAGTGCCACAGGTGTCTCTTACTGAGGCATCACGGCAAATCTTAAATGTCTTTATACAGGGCTTATGTAAAATCATGAGCAATTTTTTTTTCAAGAGCAATTTTGTGCCACCGTGCAAAGTAAATGCTATGACTGATTCTGCACAAGGAAAGAATGTGTCACCTCCCCCACCAGTGACGCTTTCACCAGTAGTCTTCAAGTGACCCAAGTGTGCAGCGAGTGGCATAGATGAGGCATCTGCAGAGATTTACCCATTCCCAGAAATCCAGCTCGTCTACCACCCAACAGAGCAAGGGAGAAGAGAGGCTATCACAACCACTTATCAATCTAGAGATTGTATTTACACAGGAAGTATCTTCTTGTCACCTACGTAGTACTAGCACCTCCTGGTGCATTCAGGTTTCGGATGGGTTGGGCAAGGTAAACCAGCTGCACCTCCAAACTGATAAATAGTGCTTTGTTCCTTCCTACCTTCTCAAAGTTCATCTCAAATGTGTATCTACCCATTAGCCTACATCTGATAAACAAGGTATTCTCTGTATTTTATCCCTCTGGACATAGTATTGTTCAATTTTAAAATAACTACAATCATATTCTTCCCTTTGCAGATATCGTTGCACCTCAGTAAATGTGCTTTATACTTCTAAAAGGAGGTGAACATCTCTCCCCTGTCACAGGCATATTTAATATTAAAAATATGAAAAATCCATATGGATTAAATATTGATTTTATTTTTTAGAGAGCAAGTACAATGATGTTGCATTAAAATAATGCTATGTCATAGTTGTTACAGCTCTGATAGAAAAATAAACATTTCAATATGCTACATGTAACTCATTAATAAATATCACAATAGAAGTTAGTAGTCAACTGAAATTAATAGAACAGCTATAAAAGTATACTATTTTAAATAATAAAATATTCAGTATATTTTCAGATGAACAAAACTAGCGATTTAAAAGTATCATTTCAAATGTAAAATGAGCAGTAAGAAGTTATCAAATTTAAAACCTCTTCCCCTACTAACATTCTCTACACAAAAAATCTAGACACATTATTTATCTCTCTATATTACTTTTTTACAAAAGGTAGTATACATTAAATAGAAAGTTTAAAACTGTAGTATTATTAATAGCTGTCACACAATTGCTAAGTAAGACACTTTAAAGTAGCATTATTTTTTAAGCAGTAGTAGTTAAGAGTGAAGATGTCAGCACAGTGAATTCATCCAACACTAATGCCTCTGCAAAAGACTTTCATTTTTCAACATGCCCCTTCAAAATATAACTGAAACAGCCCAAACACAATATAGGTATTAGAATGAAATGTTAGAATTTGGACAGAAGTCATTATTTTAACTAATGCCAGATATTTAATTTTTTTTTTGGTAGGTACCTTTTTTTAAGCACGTTCAGAAAAGGAAACAAAGAGAACATGTAATTCAGAACAGCATTTCTAAAGCTTAAGAATCTAGAAATTTTAGGTTTTTTCTTCAAATCCCCACCCCCCACCGCCTCCTCCCCAGGCAGGCCAACCATTCCGAGCTGGCTTGCTCTCAGTGAAACCCCACTGATTTGGTTTGCTATAAAGATGCATTCCCACCGGTTAACTTCAACCTTTTCCCCTCCTCTCCATGAATTTCAGTTCTCTGTAAGAGCCAACAGATACCTGTGCACCAGAGCAAGATCAGAATTAAAAATTAGTGTTTTCCTTTCTATTCCTTTCCTATTGCTTCATTTCTTAAAAAAACTCCGTTGCAAAATGGTAGCCAGGACATTGTCGCCACACTCACTCATCACTCACAATCGGGGCAGAGTAGGAGTCACCAGCACTGACTCAGCACAAATGCCTCTGTGAGAAGTGCCCTTTACAGCTACTGCTTACATTCCTTAAGGCTGGCTGGTGGAGATCCGGGGCTGGTGGGAGGTCAGTGGGCAGGTGCCCAAACGCTCCCCAGGAGCTTTAACGGAGGTCTGCAGCATCCAGGTTTACAGGCTGTCCCTCGCTGGGTTGTGTGCCGGCATTTTCGATGCGTAAAGACGCGAAAAGCCCGCAGCATCAGGGTTCAGACTGCGCACAATGCAGTCCCAGTGTGGGGCCAAGTGCCTGGGATGCAAACCTAGGACACCACCGCTGCCAAGCCAACCTACTTTGAAGAGGTTTCCTGCTCTGACAAAAGGCAAAGCGAGATCTCAGAGCACCAATTCTGCAGGGATGCTGTGGGGAGCCCTACCACTGTCCTCCCGCTTGAAGTCCCCACACAGGCAGCCGTGCCTTTGCATGTCTCTGCCCTGGGCACCACCAGGCCCTGTTTATTTTATGATGGAGGGTTGCTTGAAGCTGTTTCACACGTTTACTCCCATGGTTTGTAAAACATGCACACTAAGCAGGAAATAAATATTATATATGATCAGACTGGGAAAATAATATTTTTCCATTGCAGTCTGAAGAATGCTTTACATAGCAGGTTTTCATGACATCATAGAGAGGAAAAAATAAATCCAGTTGTAAATAATAGCTAAAATGTAAACTATGCCCATACGAACATCCTTCCTTTTTAAGGTTCATTTTTAACGTCCTCGCAAATGTAAGGGAATTTCAGCTGGGCACAATGAAAATTCCTTGCATACCATGTGCACGTTTTCTGGATGAAACAGCTATTTTCCCACACACTTCTGCAGCAATCTTATTAGTGTAGTCATGATGCTTGGAAATAACTATTTCATAGCATTTGTCCATTTTATACTACTCAAAAAATCCGAAGTAAAAGACATACTTTTTAATTACATAAACATGCAATTTCTGAGGCATCAGGCAAATCATGAGTCAAAAAAAGGGGACTTGAATTTGAAATCTATGCAAATGGATTTTAACAGTAACAAATATGCTGTGAAAAGACATGCACATGCTCCATTTGTGGGACCAAGTCTAAAAACAATACCCCAAACCAATGATGAGACACATCAGTATGTGCCAGTATATTTTTGGATATAATCATGTAGTAGAAATACTTGACTTCTTTCTAATTTTTTTTTTTTTTAAGAAGCCCAGTATAAGAAGTGTTATTTGAGAACTTTGGAACGTTCTGTTCTGAGGTTAGTTATTTTTCCCCCTATTTTTATGAGCATCTTTGACGCACAATACATTGAAAACTAATATGAACTAATTCGTCTTTAATATCTCCCATATTAAGCACTATAGGAAGCACAGTCCTTCTGCAATCACTGAAGAAATTCCTTGTGAATTAAAGGCTGCTTTCTCATTTAAGGTCATGTGCTGAGGGAACACAGCTCCCTAAATAGTGAGGCTTTTGTTGAGCTATTCATCTCCTGCAGCAGCTCTTCTGAAAAACATGGTCAAAGGCAGAGGGAAACAAGTACCAAGCAAAGCCAGAGTTTCTCATGGATAGATTCCATCCCTAGAAACAAAGCCTCCTCCCAAGAATCCTGCTCTGTAAAAGCTCCCCACGGGCCTTCTAAAAGCCTTGACCTGTCACATTAGCAGCAGCTTATTCTCTTTCACCAGCCTCTTCCACAATACAGCAAAA
>WAAG01073034.1:2388-30719 GCA_013390105.1 Tichodroma muraria
CACTGAGCACATGGCAATAGCCACATCCTTGATTCCAAAGGACAAAGTGTAGTAACAAGCACTCAGCTCATAAGTAATGCTCTTTACAGAACTAAAAAGTTCTTTTTGGAGTTAGTTTTCCTTGTTCCAAGGAGCACAACAGTTTTCTTAAAAATCAAATTAAAAAAAAAAAAAAAGTTCTTTTAGAGGTCCTGGTCGCCTTTTGATGGACAGACACTCATCTATATTGCAATAAAACCATCTTAGAGCACTGTCTTTTATTTCTTTGTTTTTTGAATAGCTCCTGCTGGACACAGGAAGGGTTTATCCCAGTGCAGCAGCTCTGCCTCCACAGAGAGGAGGATCTGGAGACAGAATGTGCATTTTGCTGTGAATTCAGTCTTATTTTAAGAAAGCCAAGTCAACAAGCAAATGCCAGCTCTCTTTAAGCAATTTACATTACTAGTCTCCACTATGAACAACTTCCCACTAATGTGAATAAAGATCTGCCTTCCCTTGTTCTCAGCCAAGATGACAGGACTTTCACCTTCCCTTGCTACATATAGATTTAAACTAGAAGTATTAACTGAGCCTATACAAACATTGACCAAAGGAAAAACTAAAACAAAATTCGAGGCCCCTGGTGACCTTTGATGACAGAAGGGCTGGTATTAATGACATTAAATATGACTTGGTTTATGTTTCCATTGTAGAGGTCATTCATCTCTGTCTTCTCCCAAATGAGGCAGATCCTCCTTTTTTCTAAAGGAACAGCTGTTCTCCTCCACTGTAGTCTTTTGTTCCCAAGAACTTACTTTAATCTGTCCATATTTTCCTGTATTTCATTGGTTATTTCAAGTCTGCTCACATGAAAGACAGCTTGAAAAATCATTTATTCTTCCAATTACTTTTTCTTTCTCAGTTGCGTTTTTTTTTTCCCTAAAGACCTACCACATGTATAAAACAGGCATGTTTTATAGCATGTTATAGCCTGTTAGCAGCAGGCAGGAAATGTTTGCATTTAGGTTTTTTTTTGCTATCAGACTACATCTGCTCCCCTTTTCAGAGTTAAGCAAGGTGCCCAGGACTAGTAAGAAAACCAACAACAAAAAAACCCTCTCTTGTTTGCTCTCTTGTCCCTCTGGACCCTTGCTCTGTCCAGTAGAGGGTGTTCTATTCCTCAGCCCCACCTAGGCCAGCCATGACCACTGCAGTTCAGTTCCCTGCAGGCTTTGCTGAACACACAGCACTCGGTAAGGGCTCACCACCATGACACAGCAAGTAAACAAATAAATCCAGTTGTTTCCATCCTGGATCTTCTCATACTCTAAAAATATCACTGTAAGGTTTTGAAGTTTAAATCATACTAACTGTTCTCTGCTGGCCTTGATCACACGTGTTATGCCTACAATACAATCAAACTACCTATCATTTCAAGGAGGTTCTCCTAAACACAAAGCTAAAATGCCCCTTTTATTTCAAAATCACTATAAAGAATGTAACACTTTCTGAAATTCATTGTGTTCAAAACTAAAGATTCATTCTAGATGTATGTTAAGGTTTATGATTCATCCCATTATAGCTAGTACAGAGCCTCTTAAAGGAGGAAGACAATGTTCAGAACTAAAACCTCCTTCCTCTATCCCTCCTGCTTTTATAAAAGCCAGTGTTTACACTTAGCTAAAGGGCAAGAGCATCATTGTTCCTGCAGTTAAGTGCTCCCTGGGCCCATTTATCTCCAGCTAATAATCCAATTTGCCTGGATGTACTTGACTCCAGTAGGAGTGCAATTCACAGAGCAATTGCAGAAGGTATTTCTTAAGGGACTCATCATATTACATGGAGACAGGCATTTTAAACAGAGAACATATTCTGCCAGAGTGAGGTACACTCATGCAGCCTGCTTCAATGACATGGCAGTACTATGGCTTGCTTTATTTCACAACTCCCACTTAAAAAGCAAGCAGCACAAAAACTATTTAATCATTCATGGATTCATTTTACCAAATGCACAGGCTGTAAACAGTAATTTTGCTTTTGATTCTCATCCTACACCAAGTAGAAAGAAAGAAAGTGAAAAAGACAGAAGTAATAAAGAAAAAAAAAGAAAAATAGCCAATTACTGTAAAAGCACCGCTCTCTTTTTTCTACTTACTTTGCTTCAATGGGTTACAGGTGTCTCACATCCAGAAAACACAGAAATATACCACAACAATCACTTTCACATAGTACTTCTCTTCATATTCTTTCTTGAAAGATTATGGAAAAGCTTGATTTATTAATACATAACCCTCCCTACCACCACAAAAAAAAAATTATTTCTGCTCTAGCCTTTGTATTTGGTACCTCATAATTCAGCTCACATTATGGCAGTGCTTCTGGGAGAAGGATTTACATGATTAAACATGTCACAAAACAAAAAGATTTGTGCTTTTAAGCAAGACCTCAAGAGCCAAGTAAATTTCTTACAAAACACAGTATGATTTTAGTGGATCTCTTTTGAGACTCGAGCAGAAATGTTTTTTAATTGCAGTAAGAAGCCCTAAAGAGAAAATCTCTAAGAAAAAGGTAGAGAATGCATAAGAACCTGAAAAAAAAATAAAATTCCCAGGACTCAGAAGCTGCAGGTCTGTTCCCTAAAACTCACTACATTGACCTGGTCCGAGGGCGGCAGCTCAGCCCGCAGGACTGACACCTCACACAGGCTCCTGCAGGACTCACCTTCAGCTCTCGCCACGCTGCCCTGGTTAACAACAGCTTCATTGACATCCGGTAATAAACAGCCAGGGAGGATTAGTAGCTGCTTTGCCACAGTCCCAGCAGCACCTGCCCCTGCCGAGCCCTTTTAGGGACATTGCCTAGAACAAAATCACCCACAAAGTTTACTTCAGCTTACACACATGAGGCTGGGTGTTGTTTACCTCACCTTCTCTCTCCTCAGGAAGGCCTGAACTTCCACTGCAGTTCCTTCATGCATTCCAGCTACCAAATTCACCTGGCTGCAGCTCAAGCTCTTGCTTTTCTGTAGCAAGCCCTTCTTCAGCTGCTACTTGTGTGAGGGCCCAGCTATAGCTCATCTTCACAGAATCATACAATCATTTAGGTTGGAAAAGACCCTAATATTGAGAACTTTAACTGAAACTGACCGTTATCCATGTTCTGAAATACACTTCTGAGGTAGGAGAATCTAAGGAATAGTGCTTTGATTTAACACTGCTGTCGGAGCTGTTGTGGCAGATCCGGGGAAAAGGTCTTTTTAAGAATGCCAGGAGATGATGAACAATCCTGGCACATATACAGAGTCCCTTGATCTCCCACTTGCACTTTCCAAATCAGAATTATTGATTTTTCCTCCTTGAATCAAAAGGTTTTTCTATTCTCTTGGAAAACTAATTTTGCCATGGTATCCAGCACTTTAAAGCCAGACCTGAATTTACGTGAATTTTCCTGAAGCTGAAGAAGGGACTTTCCCCCTTTTACCAAGAACCACACCAACAAAGACCACGTCTGGTACTCAGCAGCCCTGGGAGTGCTGGGGCATATCCATGGGTGCAAGCCCTCCTCCAGCACATTTGAGAACCTGGTTAAAGCAATGCTTGGGCTGAGTGCTGGAGTGAGCTGGAAGCAGCAGAGTTACCCTTACATTTACATTATGCGTGGGAGCTAATACAAAGAAACTTAGAATGAAACATTGACTCATAATGACATTAATGCAAAACCCGCTCCTAAAAAAGAAACCCTGTTCATTTTTGCTGGCCTTTCCGTGTCTTGACAAGAAATGAGAGAAACAGAGCATTTAGTTTATTCTTGTGCAAACAAAAAAGCTTTCATCCACCTCACATCTTTGCTGACAAGATGACAGTGCATGCCTTTTCTTAAAATTCAGTTTGGAAGTACCCAGCAGTGATGCCTGAAGATTTTTGCTTTTCATATATTTTTCATATAGTAGTTTTGTAGACCATTAATACATAATTATATAGCTCCTAGTACTTTTCCTGCCCTTTCTCTCACATTTTAGAACAATAAGCTAACCCTTTCTAACACATTCCTGAAATTCTGTTTAGTCTTATTTTCAAGAAGAGGATTTCTAATGAGGACAGTTTTGTGCTAGAACTTAGAAGACATAACAAGAAAAGGGGCAACAAGTCCTTGGAACAACTTGAAGGTGCAGACCCCAAGGGTGGGTTGCTGGGGCAACTGGTCTCTTGTTGGATGTATGTGCTAGACATACTAATTAATTAAGCTTATAAAATTTGTAGTAAATCTGTTGTACATAGGTGCGGAGCCATATTTGTGCATCTGAAAGCTTTCATTCAAGATCTGCTTTATATAGTAGTGCTCTTAATATTGTTTGGAAAGTTTTTGTCTTTGATTCTAAGCAACAGCAGTCACCAGCCTGTCTCCGACACATGCTGCTTCCCATCTCCGAAAGCCACATGTTGGGGCTGCCTGCTCCTTCCCTCTAGCGCTGCCTCTCCCCTTGCCAGCAAGCTGGGCCCTGCAGATGTCAGGAAAGTAGAACTCTCTCCTGAGTTTCTGGACATCACTTCTTCTGAACCTAGACATAAACATTGAAGCTGCCACATGGTCCGCAGAGCACTGACTCACTGGAGCATAAGATTTACTGTTACCCAATAACAGAGTAACATTTCTACCAAAGTGAGCCCTTTAACAGAATTTCATTAGGGAGAAAGGTCACCTCTCTAATTTCCCCTATAAATCCAATAGTGTCCACAGACAAATCTATTTCTGTATTTGAGGAATGGCGTTATAACTTCACTTGAAAGTCACAGCAACACACACTGTGTGGTAGTACAAACAATGCAGGTGAAAGCAGAAGATCTTCCTTCCACCCAAGGCAGTGATTTTCCCTCTTTGGTAACAGTTAATATTTTTTGTGCCCCTCTGTCATTTTATTTCATGGTTTTGTACTGCTCAGCCTTAGTCGTAGAACTTGGTGGTTTTATTTTGGAGATTTATGTGGGCAGAACAACCTCAGCAAAGTTAAAATAGATAGGTGTTCTGTTAGGGTGGGGAGTAGTGGCTGCCTCTGAATGTTTTCCTACTGGTGGCTTGTGCTGTCTTCTTGCCTGTCTTTCTGCAGGATGGCAAGCCCCGTAGAAGAGGAAAATAGTTTGATTCCCATCAAGAGCATACTGCATACAAAACTCATGCTGAGAAAATTGTCTGTTACTCTGTCTGTTTGGTGACAGCCTTGAATTTAGGGTGTTGCAGATTGTTTCCTTTGGTAGCTCATGCATGCATTAAAACTATCAGTTTTTATGTTTCTCCTTAAGTTTATAGAAGACAAAATAGCTGTAGGAAGGTCTGTGTGCACAGACTTATCTGCAGCTTTGGTAACCCCTCGCTCCCTTGCTGAGGACCTACCATGGCAATCACAGAACAGGCTTAGAATAAATGACTGGATTTCTTTCCTCTATAGGTGTTCACTTCCCTTCTCAACATATTTAACATAGTTAGGAGACATTATCATATCAGTAATGCTATTAATATCTGAGCTGTTCAAACCATTACTATTGTTAGTATTTCCCATTAGAGGAATGGAGGTAGCCAATCCCAACAACCCAGCCAGAGCCAAATGAAATCAATTACAGACATAAATGAAACTTTTATGTCCTGAGTCCTTATCCTTGCACCTTGGGAGCTCTGTTTTTGCCCAAGAAATCAGCGAAACAAGACAGCTTGGTCTGAATGCATTGTGGCCTGTGAACAGCCCACACAGATGGCTCCCAGGTGAAAAGGACGGATGCTGCTGCCTGTTGGTGCAAGGAGCACCTTCCTTTTCCTGTCATCCCTGCTGAGTGTGGGAGATGCTGTTTAGCACAGGCATCTTAGAAAGTGATGCTGCAGGTTGATTTACCGGACAGCAAAGCCTCTTTATGCTGTTCACCCTCATTAGATTTTATTTTAAAACACATCTTGTTATGTTAGCCTGACAGTCCTCGAACTCCAGCCTAATTGAACTAGCTGAACTTAATACTGACTTTCTGTTTGCTGTATTTTCTTTCTTCTCTTCTTATACATGGAGATAAACTTGGATCCCATACACATGTGTGCAATTCTTCCCCCCTCACACAGCTGTTGAGCATCATTTCAGAAGGCTGTTAGATGCCAACTTATTTTAAAATGTAAAAAAGAAGTTAGTTATCAATTGTCCATAAGGAGGTCACGGTCTCAAAACCTCTATAAAGGCAGATGAATGTCATTTACTTGTCTACAAGTATGTCAAACTGAAGCTCGAGAGTGGCAATGTTTCTGGTCCAGCCTGGTCTGATATGGCTTTCTCTGGTACAGCTGTTGAAGAGGGATGATATTATGCTGTTTAAAGCACTTTATCACAAAAGTCTCCTATTCTATTCTATTCTATTCTATTCTATTCTATTCTATTCTATTCTATTCTATTCTATTCTATTCTATTCTATTCTATTCTATTCTGTTCTGTTCTGTTCTGTTCTGTTCTGTTCTGTTCTGTTCTGTTCTGTTCCTGGGATAGCTTGTCAAGTTACAACCAGGCTTCAAACAGGATTATAGGCACCGTGTGGGGAATCTTGTCTTAGCTCGTCCTTGCTGTCAAACTGAGTCCAAAGCCTTCAGTGAGATGCTGTTCATCATCTGCAGGGGAAACCCTCCCCTAAGCATTAGAGAGCTAGGAGAGAAAACACATAAACCCCTCCTCCCAAACACACACTCTACCTCTCGGTGTTCAAAGTTCCTCTATGTCTTTATTCTAATGTACATCAAGGCTTTTAACTAGTAACAATGCAGAAGGTTGTCACATAAATTAATTAGCCTTCTGGGAGACCTGCATAGTTGCTTTTGATGCAGTAGAAGAAAATTTACAGTGGCTTATTGCTAATACAAGAGAAGTGATGATGTTTTCTGCTAATTTGATTGCAACTAACATGGTACTGTATTAATTTACTTCTTAGCTTAGGATGTTTGTATCCTTACTAGTAAGGATATTTTAATAGGAGAATATTAGTAGGCCAGAGAATATTAGCATTTAATTAACAATAACATTAATATTCCTATGTCTAGCATATGGGCATATGAAAGGATTAAGCTAACTCCCAGAATAAAATATACTTTGCAGCATCAACTGCCAAATATTAACAGCTAGATTAGTTTGATGGATTAAGGTAATGAAAGAATATGTTATGATCTTGGGAATGGGTTGCCAAAAATAAGATCCTGGGGAATCAGTATTTTTGGCCATTGTTCCTACACTAACCGGGTCCTGTGTCTGGAGCTACATGGTATAGATTTTCTTTCCCATATCACTTAGTTGCTTTTCCCTAATATGGTTGGTTAAATTTCTTTTCTTTTATTTTTTTTTCCTTTTTATATGCAAGCAGACAATGTTTTCTATAACTTCAATGGGGCTGTTAGCATCAGAAATAGAGAAAGCAATGTACCCTGGGAGTTTAATTGTCATGTAGCTCTTAAAAATTGTGTTTTCAGAGAGGACATATGAATGGAAAATGGAATGAAAATTCTGCAGCCAGAGAGGGGAAGCCAAGGTCACCAAATTTGGGATGGATCCTGCAGTCTGTGTCCCCTGTGAGGGTGGTGTCAGGCAGAGGGTCAGGTTGGGACCTCTCAGACCTCTTACCTAGCTGCAAGGCAGTTCTTCCAGCTCCTTCCGTCCAGCCATTTCACCTGCTGTGGCTATGACTTTGTAGTTTGTTAGAGGAAGGTGGCTGCTGCTCACATTCACCAAGGTGAAATTTCTGAGGGCAGGCATTTGTCTTGCCATCAGCCCAGATTTCTTTAATCAGCTCATTTGTTTTTAGTAATAAAACCTGCTAGTCTCTTCTTCCCAAATTTGCCCTAAACCAGGACAATGCTACAACTAATGTCATATCTAGGGGGAAGTTATGTATTATACTTTGTACTGAGCTACTGCCCTACCACAGCTGAAATGTGAGCCCCCTACCTGAGATGCACCATCTGGAGTTGTCATTTGCTCCTCTGCTGAGCTAACTCACCTGAGTAACAGAAGAGTAGCCCTGAACAGGTACACAAACACAAACCATTGTGACAGTAGGACAGTGGAGGAGCCAAGATGCCCTGGCATCTATAAGAGGAAGTACAAGTGGGGACAGGACCTTTGCAGTGGCAGTTACTGCAGATCCACTCAGCTCCATGTCATATAAAATGACCTTCACATCACTTTCTCTGCAGTCTTGGCTGAAGTGGGGAAACATTATTCTCTTCTCCTGACAGGGAAGATAGAGCTTCCCATGAGCTGAAGGAACCATCCTTTTACTCAGTAGTAGAAAATTTTGAAGCCACATGAACCTCTGTGTGGCTGGCCCTAGGCATACTTAGTAAACACCTAGCTGTCAGCATGTGTCATTGGGTTCAAAGCCAGACAGAAATCACCCCATCTATACATGTAGGCACTCAGAGAACTGTCAGAACAGATTAATCTTTGTTTGTTGCCTGCCTAGATATTATGTTTTCAGGCCTTCTTGGAAGACTGTCATGAGTTCAAAAGCAAAAAAAAACCCAAAGAACCCACATTCAATGATTATGTTTCCTTTCTCTTGCTTGTGGGAAAGAAGTGAATGGACTTTTTGAGTGAAAGCCGAGAGTCAATAGCAAGGAAACCCTACAGAGAAAATAGTGTGCACCCCTCAAATGTGTGTGCGGCACAGCCCCAAGGCAGCGGTGATGACTGGCAAGTCAACAACTCAGAGAATGCTCTGGTAACCTTTGGTGGCCAGGTGACTGTGTCAGCCACTTCTATTGACACGCCAGCAAACTGTCTCCAAATAAAACACTAACCACATTTACAGACCTTCATAGATGAGCATAACAGATTATTTGAATTTGAGGTGTGGGTGTTTTTCAGGTCAGAAGCATTCTGGTACTTTTGTTCTTTTTCTTGCTTTGCATTTAAAACACAACTTGTTTTGTGCTTTGCTCGGTATAGTACCAGCTATCACAAGATGAAGCCTATTCTCACCTCTGTCTGGCAGACTCTTCATTCACGGTGGAGAATTCACGAAGTTTGGAGACTCACCTGCTGCTGGGTGTACTGAATCTGGTGGGGTGCTGTGCTTTGGACTGGGGACTAAAGAAGTCGATAACTCACCAGTAGTGGCTACTGCTAAACTGCGTACACAGTGCCCAGGTCTTTTCTCTTTCTCATTCTGTCCCCACAGCTGGGGGTGGGCAAGAAGCTGGGAGAGGCACAGCTGGGATAGCTGACCCCACCTGGCCAAAGGACATCCCATACATACTGTGTCATGGTCAGCAGTAAAAGCTCAGGGAAGAGGAGTGTTGGGGGTTGGGTTTCTTTCTTACAGAATTTTTTTCCATAAATTGCTAGGGAACTAATTACTGAGTACTTACAGGTACTCAAAGACAAAGGAAGTGGCAGAAGTCAGGGGAGAGGGCGGCACCCGGACTTCACTTCTCGCTGGGGAAGATGCTCTCTCGCTGGGGAAGCTGCTCTCTCGGAGGGAACAGCGAGGCTGTTGGCTTTTTACCGCGGGGAGATTTCACCGGCACCACTGAAGCTCAGCTCGGAGTGACCCAGCACCGTCTGTTCGTGTGTGCCCCGGGAATTCGGATCCTGCTCTCTCCCTGCCCTGCTGGGAGCCGCACCCACTGTTCCTCCGCTCCTGCTCTGGGTTTCTCCATGCCGTAACCTGCAATGCCTCCCCCGCCCCCCTCCTGTCGGGACATTTTCCACAGCTCCAGCTACGGCCACCGAACTGCTGACACATCTTGTCCAGCCCCCTGGGACTTTTTTTGCTCACTCTGGCCGCCTGTGACGGTAACTGCACCAAAGGGGAAAGTGCCAGCGGCAGAGGAAACTCTGACTGGGTCCCTGGTTCTGTTTGTTGTTAATGCCATAGTTATTGTTGTTATTTTGTTCATCTTGTTATATACAGTAGTAAAGAACTGTTATTCCTATTCTCACATCTTTGCCTGAAACCCCCTTCAATTTCAAAGTTACAACAATTCGGAGGAAGGAAGTTCTGCATTCTCCATTCCTAGGGAGGCTCCTGCTTTCCCTGGCAGACACCTGTCTTCCAAACTAAGACAAGGAGGAAGGGAATAACTGTGGTGACAAGTAACCATCATACATGCTGAGGCCATGCTTTCCAGGAGGTGGCTCAATGTCTACCTGCTGATAGGAAATAGTGAATTAATCCTTATTTTGCTTTGTTTTCACATAGAGCTTTTGCTTTCCCTGTAAAACTGATTTTAGCCCAAACCACAAATTTGTAGGCTGCAGATGACCCAGCACACTAGGACAAGAAAAATCTGAGCTAAATTGGCTGGAACTACATGAATCAGACTCAGGGGATAATAAATCTTTTCTTCTTTTTAGGAAAATATTTCCGGTGTGCCTTTAGACAAACACTAAATTGAACGTGTAACACAGACTGAAAACACTACAGCAGGGAGTCAATCAGAGAGGGCACTGGCTTAGAGATAAGACAGATTGACCATTGAAAATATTTAACTCATCTGAACTGTACCATGTGGTCGTTGATTTCGGCTTTTGCCTCCTCTAAATAACGAGTCTTTGAGGGGTCTTAATTTGTCTTTATTCTTCAGTCAAACAATATCATCACTGAATTGAAGAACGAGGTTACTGGTTGAAATACAAGTGCAGTGTGAGACAAATATGGAAGATAACACTTTGCAAATAAATTAATACAGAATAATTGTCTTTGCATAGTTCAGAAGTGAAAAGTAGGAGGCAGCAGTGCGCACGTGCTGTGAACTGATACACACCACCACAAAAACCCAAGTTCCTAGGCGAACTCTTGCAGCTGCAAAGAAAACAAACCGAACCAAAATACCATAAACCTTAGAGAGCACTAACTATTAAAAACCAGGCAGAAAGGGAACTAATAAGCATTTTTTTCTTTTTTTTCTTTTTTTTTTTTTCTTTAACAGACCATGCTGCAGAAAGAGTGTTTTCTCCACAGACAGAGATGCTTTCAGATAATCTGCCTTGGCATCCCATAGCCTGTCATACCCGACTGTGATGCTCCTTTGTTGCTGCCCATCTGAAGGCCTATTACATTCTGTCCCTGCCGAAGCTGCTCTTCTGAAAATCCTCGTCGATTCTGCTGTGCTTTCCTGTCCAGAGACACACACAAAAAAGGCAACATACATACATACCATCATTCTGTGTATGATCATGAAATCACACAGGGATCGTAATCATGAAAATCAATCTGAAACTGGCTCATATCCCTTGTAATGCAATAAGACATTTGTACCATCCCATGTGCTGGACAATACTGGCTGGGCTAATTGCTTTCCTGCAGATAGAAGTAATGCTCTAGTCAAACCTACAACACTTTAGACTTTTACTGTCCCCCTTATTCCAGAACCCCAAGGGACTTCCCCAGAAGCTGTGAAAGGTAAACTATTTATGCAGTGTTGTATATGAAACACAAAATAGGGTTAATTTGTGTTGAGCCCTATAGCTCTTAACAGCTGTAGTCCATGGGATATGATCCATGAGACACTTACTTGTGCTGTACTACAAGTTGATACCCATCTAGAGCAACAGTAGAAACTGATACAATTTAACTCAGTGGAATAAATAAAAGCTGAATGTACCCAGAGCAGCAATGGGTCAGAGAAGGGACTCACTCATTTTTGCAGAGGGGACATTGTCTGTCTGTAGGACAGAACGTTTGCTTTGCTGCCATTTCCAGATCTCTCACCTCCTAAGCAATAGACTTTGCCCTTTACACCCGTGTCTTAACTGTATGACAGTCCTTTATCTTCTGTCAAAACATACTGACCACTTTTGTTCAGTGTCCTTGGTCTCAAAAACCTTTTGGATCAATGAACCTTTGTTGGAGTGTAAAAGGAGTCTTTTTCTCCCTGACAATAGCACTGAAGGCCAAAGTGGCAGCTAAGAAGAAGGACAAAAGTTTGTACTCTGTTGCCTCGCAAGAAACTGTTCATCTTGGATTCATCTTTCATTTCTACTTGGTGGGGAAAACAAGTGATTTATGGTGGAGAAGGATCAGTCTGTTGCTATCAAATGAGCCATATGAATCGGCAGAGTCCCAGACTGAGGAAGACTTTCCATCTACCAGACCCTAGTCCCGTGTGGGTAGAATCTATTTTTCTGCTGTCTGTTTGTTCTGTGATCAGGTTACAGGTTACACTGCAATATGGTATCGAGTTACAGTTCCCCTTTTCTTCCCCGCCCCTCCACTAGATGAGAATACTAGATTAGGTACCTACTGTGATTGAAAACCATCAACATGATCCTGTCTGTGAGGGTCGGATCCTGCACTGTGCTGAGAACCCTGGCTCAAGTCCAAAAATGCACTAAAACTCTCTGCTAGGAGAGCAGACAATGCAGCTGTCCGCTAGTCTGCTAATGTCCTAGTTCAGGACATTGCAGGAGACAAACTCACGTCCACGTGAAAGCCCAGCAAAGCAGAAGGGGGAGAAAGATCCACAGGACACCAGCACTGACCAGTCATTTTTCAAAATGAGTCCTCAAGTGGTGAAGTATAGACTAGTAAGAGGGCTTACAAAGGTGCACTACAGGCTCACAGATTCCACAGCTCTTGCCAGAAAGCTCACTGTTCTGAGGGAGGCATACAGAACTGCTTCTGAAAGCAGGCCCCTCTCACCGCTGCTTAATTTCTTTTCCAGAATACTTACACAGGCAGCAAACTACTGCCAAGATCTCCATGAGAGGATGTTTTTAGAACAACTCCTATTACCTAATTGAATCTCAGGTTCACTGTGTCTATCTCTATTTTAATTAAAAAAACAGGAAAGCACTCTACTGTTCTTTTCTCTTTCCTCCTAGAATTTTTTGCTGTGTTGATGAGTACTTCCACAGAAGGTCAAAAAGTAATTAAACAGGGAAGAAAATGAGAACTACAAAGAAGAAATAAAAGGAGAGACTAAAGGATAGCCTGGATATGCTAATAAAAGTTGATTACATATATAGCTTGGATAATACAGTGTTATTTTTACCATCATAAGCCCCACATTTAGTATATGATGGTCTTACAGATAACATGTACATGATTTATTTTTTGGTGGGTGGAAATGGCCTTAACTGAGACTAAGAAAAGAGGTGAAGGCAAGTCTACTCACTTGCCGTGTCTCACACTATGTCAAGTTCTGTTTGGCCTGTCTGGCATCGCTCTTACCTAAAACTGAGCCCACCAGATCTGTCAAATTTTTGTGCCAACTTTACACCAGTGCTTGTGTTTGCCAAGACACAGGATAACAAACAGCTATGGATCCACGAACCTTGCTAGGGCATGCAAGGAAGGGGGCATCAGTCTGCTGGCACAGGGTATGTGAGACGCTGGCAATGGAAAGTTAAATGGCTTAGCTCAAGTGTGGCATTATCCTAATCACTGTAGATCCCTGAATGGATACTCTTATGCCGTTTTATATTGGTCTCTCAATTTAACTTAAGGCGATTAAGAATCAGCCCGAAAGCCCTGAATTATGAGTAACACTGTGTGGCAGTGAGGGGGTTTGGTCTGCCCGAAAGGATAGGGAAGCTACTCAGAAAACAGCTCCTGACTGGCAACGTGCCGTAACACCAGCTTTCCTTAATGCAGCGGCTGTACGTGGTATTCCACAGGGGCTGCACTAGATATGGGTTGGCTATCCAAGCAGTATGGGCTGGACAGACAGCTAGAAGAGAAGGGAGGTGATCACATCTTCATCCATGCCAACAAAAACTGTTCCCACCCACAATTAAGAGTCCAGATGAAAATTAATTTTTCCATGTGGGACTTTGTTTTAGTTACATAAAACAAGTAAGTCTGTCTGGGTCATAGTGATTTCATGTCTGGTTTATATTAAAGAATGTAACTGGATTTGAAATCAATTTTAAACCTAATTATATTCCATAAATATAAATCTATTTGTGCAGTGTATTAAGTTAATGTAACCTGATTTCATAAAAACAATGCATAGGAGTTTGCATTTACTCACATAAAATTCAAATCTCAGTTTCAGTTTAATCAGCTCAGGGTTTAAGATAAACAAAGTGAAATTTGCCTTATTTTTGCTGAGATTCACCTAAACATCAGAAAATTCAAGCAAAGACAAGCAGTCAGCACTCTTTTTGCTAACCTGCCTTCGACATTTCTGTGTAAGAGATACTCTTGGATGGCAGAAACTCATGTCAATAATATGCCTGCAGGGCAGGAGAGTAACTGTGGGAGGATTTCCATTTCTTCCTGTCCCTGCTTGACAGCCTCCCAAGCCAAAACAAATGGAATTTCAGGACAAATAAACAGCTTTGCCAAGACAGAGAATTCTTCACAGATAAAGAAAAAAGAAGCCTAGGAAATTAAATCAATTCTGGTTTGATGAAAAAAGTAAAGAGACTTCATGCCTTCTCTTTGCTCAGTGAAGGGGTCACTGCTTGGGGGTCCACAGACATCCTTAACATCCTTGTCTTCATTAGTCTTTCTGTCTGCAATCTGACGTGAGAGGGCAAACCTGCTGACAAATGTACACTTTTTCTGCTTCCCTTCTCTAGCCTCCAGAGAGAAAAACCTCCCTATTACAAGGAAACCTGGGAAATATTCTTCCATTCCTTTCCCAATAAATTTTCTTAAAGCCTAAAGGCAGATGATATTACCAGCTTCCCAGGGAAGACAGTCTGAGCAGCTGAGCTCTGGACTTTACCTGTGGAACCAGGATGGGTCTCCTTTGTAGCAGCCGTCATCCTTGGTGACCGCCAAACTGCCCAAAGCCATTAAGGTTCTCTGCACTGCTGCCATGTCCTTCCCTAGAAAGCCAGACAGTGAAATTAATATAGGAAATCCTTGCACAACAAATAGCTTGGCACACTGAAAAGCAGTTTTATCCGATGCGTTATCCAAGTTAGTTAACTCTCTCAGGTCCCTGAAGATGTGCATTAGTAGAATTATAAATGCTATTTTACCATTGCTGAAATAAAAGTACTGACATGCAAGAGCTTATTAAAAGTCAACAAAGGGACAGAGTTAAAGCAAAACTTTATTTTTCAGACATTTCTAGGTTTCCAGGCCTTTGATTTTAATGCCTTCCTCCATACCATTTTAAGTCTATAGAATCCCTTTGACAAAATTTTTTCCTAAGGAGAGATTACTTTGGTATACAAATAATGGTAATATACTCAGTAAAATGTGGCTGAAGGAGAATAGTGTGTTAAATAACAGTGCTGTGTCTCAGTTTATTCAGAGTAAGTTTGATCCCTGTGCTAACAGAGCTCACAGCAGTTCTGGGAGCTCCTGTACAGATAAATTCTATCAAAGTAATAAAATTAAACCATTAAAGCACCTCCCTAAATCTTCTTATTTACTATAATGCTATTCCATTTCATACATCTAATTTCTCCCATTTGGTCCACTATTTTTCCAAGTTCTCTCTATGCTACCTTACTTCATTCCTCAGTTCAAAAAGTCAGGGCTTGTCTCATTTTTAGCCAAATAAAAGTTAAATAACTCATTACCCAATCCAGACATGCTACCTTTTGGAATATTTTCTAGCAAAAATAAGTTGCAGCAGGTATTTCCAATTGTGTGAGGTGGTAAGTTATTGGAAATCTGCCTTTTGCTTCTCCCTTATGAAATCCTTCCATAAGCATTTCTATGACTCCCCTCCCCTCTTTCATTCCAGTTCTTCCTCTTTCCTAAAGTAATGTATCCAGTTAACAGATCTGATTCTGGTTCTTCACATGTGAAAACAATTCAGAAAAGAGGAGACACCAGAGACACGATGAAAACAGAATTCAGAAATGCCTCCAGTGGACCAACATTAATGAACATCCTTGTAGACGAGCTGGAGTGTAGAGGGAAGGGAGCAGTGCACACTCTGTGTTTATGTAGTGCATCACCCTGATTGCAGGCAGATGCAGTCCAGGGCTCTGTAACATAGCGGCTGAAATGAGGACAGCACACTAAAGCTGAAAACATCTATCAGCCTCCAACTGTGGCTGGCATACAGACTACTACAGTTTATAAAAATCCTATCTGCAGGGGATCATTTGCTCAGAAAATAAATTTTCAGCCCTCCAGAACTGACGTATTTTTCTGTACTTAAGGCAAACTGCATCAGGCGGGGTCCTTGCTCGGGAGGGAGGCTGCAGAGCCAACATCCCCACGCGCACGTCCACAGGCGCACACGGAGGAGCGTGAGGCAGGAACCCTCAGAGCTGCCCGGAGCAGCAGATGTACCATATGCTCTAACAGATGCCACATACAACGTCCTTGAGATGCCTCCCATATAACAGGAGCGCAGTGAGTGCCTGGGATGAAAAGAGATGCGGAGAAGGATTTAGAAGTGAATAAAAGCTGAACAATGATGGCAAGCGAAGAAAAAAAGCAAAAGGAACAAAAGACAGGCAGTGAAATATGATGATCAGCCTTGCAGAGCCATCTGGCAGCCCCCCCACGCTCTGTGCTCAGCTCTGCTTTATTTGTCAGTGATGAGTGGGAGATGCTGCAGGGGGAAACTGAGTGAGTGGGAGCTGAACGACACGTGACAAAACAAAGCCACGACTCTGCTCTGCAGAGACTCCTATCTGAATATGAAGAGTGCTGTGGGTGAGGGAAGACCTGAATCCAAGTGGTCTTGTGTCACTTGCCCTCTTCCAGTGAAGGATACAAAGGGCTCGATGGTCAGTATAAAAAAAAAAAACAAAAACAAAACCAAAAGAAAAAAAAAAATAAAAAAACAGGGAAAAATTTTGAATTTCCAGTGCAGTCACCTGACAGAAGGGATCATACATCTTCCCTGAAGCCAGGTTTGACTCTGGTATTGCAGTAAATTGTAGTCAGTGCCTTCCCTCAGCTCCAGTACTTGTTTATTGACAGCCACGTGGGCCGCCCACCTGGCCCACAGCTTCCGCCTCTCTGCAGGGACCCACACTGATGACACTCCTGCATCTCAGTGTCCTCTGCAGTGTTCTTTGAATAGCACAGCCTTTTTAGAGGAACTTGGCACTGTTCTTAAAACAAGGAGGAAGGGGTCTCTGCTCACTTCTTGGGCTAAGCCTTTCTCTTTAGGGGAAACCTATCTGAAAAGACCTTCCCTCCAGAAAGGAGAAGGTTCAAAAACAAAGATGGAAAACTGCTCTGCAGAGTACTCCTGAAATGCTTTTTTGTAAATGTTGAACAAATACCCAGTGGTGCAGCTGCCTCTTGCCTGCATGGAAATATATCAAGGAGGAATATGTAAAAGGCAGTGAACATGTCTTGGGTGTGGGTCAGGGAAAGCTGCTCAGCACAGTACATTTTTGTAAGAAGGGGCCAAAATAAAGGTGGTATGAGCCCGGGATCAAGAAGCCACAGTGATGAAAAAGGCAACAGATGGACTGAGTGAGTTTGAAACAGCCAACAGCAGATCATATCCTAAAACATTTTCATTAATCATTGCTAAAAATTTCAAAGCAAAAGCTCATGGAAACAATTAGTGCTAGGTTTTCTCAGTCACATGCTTTTCTTTCCCTATAAACATACACTGACATCTCTCTTTTTAAAGAGATTATGGTGTGAAAAGTAGGAGTGCTGCAATTATGAAACAGTGAAAAAGAGACTGTTCCTTCTGCCCAGCTAATGCATCCCTGCTCAGACAATTCAGCCCTGAAGCAGCACAGATGCCAGAGGTCAGAGTTACGGTGAGACACAAAGAGCTTTCACTGCTGGGGAAACATACTGTTTCATCCCAGCACTGAAATGAGCAGCAGGAAGGATGAAAAGAGAGTGGGAAAGTGAGGAGGCACAGATTAGTTTTGGGAAGTCTTAAAATAGCAGTGAAGAAAAGCCTTGAATGTCTTCTTCCTAGGCTGCAAGTTGTGTTTTGACTTCCTGTCCTCTTTTGAAAAGTTACTATCTTTTCACCTTATATCTGTTGAGAAAAGGTGATGAGTGAAAGGAAATTTGAGACAGCCACTAGCATTAAGAGCATTTTATCTTCAAAGCAAGTCCTTTTCCTTGTAAGGATCAATGTACCATATTTTCATATGCATGGTGGGAAGCCATTATGAGTGGCAAAATATGCAAAGAAGATGTCTGAAATGAGTGATTATCATCCCTTACAAGATAGATGGAGTTTCTCTCTCAACAGCCTGCTAGGCTGAGGGGTGGGAAGTAAAAATCTACTACTTTCTTCTACTACTAAAAAGCTCCTTCAGGGAAGTAAAAATCCCTTCATTGAAGATATGTAGGTTGCATAAAACACTAAAGTCTGAACTGGAAGAAACAATCCTGCCCTTATGCCAAAGGTACGGATTTGTCAAGCAAATCTGGCACTCAGATATTTACAGATCCCAGTAACTCCAGCTGTTGGTATGTCCTTTCCCTTAACCCATTCATGAAGAGCTCCTTAGTCTTTCATTTCTCCAGGTGTCCTTCATAGGGGTGATCTCTCTCACATATATCCCAATTGCCTGTGAAAACACACCCCTTTTTTCTCTTGATGTGTACTCCTACACAAACTATGCTAGCCAGCTCTCTCAGTGGATTGTTTTCCTCTTTCCACAGTTTGATTCTCATGGAAGATTTTTGACCCTTTCATATGTGCCTTTCACTACTCTGCAGCTGTCTTTGCTCTGAGCGCTCAGCCAAAGCATTGCATCATCTTGTCCAGGGGGATGCAGGATATTCATTGTGTTTGGTTAGAGCACCAGGATGGGATGTACCACCACAGAAGTGAGCAAGACCAGCCCCATGAATGCACAACAAATGACTCAGCTCTTCAGCAACTAGAACAAGCAGTTTCCATTTCGAGCATGGGATGGAGACAGACTTCACCTGTCTCACTGTGAAACCACAGGAGCAACCTGAGGTTTTTGGCTGTTGCTATAGTGACCTCTCTGAAAAGACTGCCTCCTTAGAGAGAGAAGCTCAGCTAACATGGAATTAAGCAGTGAGTTTTGTTTCTCACTAGTCATAAATGAACCCTCATAAGTTTCATGGAGGCATATATGCTCCTGGGAATGCATTTCTTAGCTTCAATTTAAGCTTTGCTTATAATTTGAAAACTGCAAAAATATTTTGTCATCAGAAAATCATGGTTTTCCATGTTCTTATTAGGACCTATTTACTTTGAAATAATTAGTAGAGAGAACAGTTGTTTTGTTAGGTCTGTGAATTTCTATCAGAATGATGGGGTTTTGGATAACACATGAGCTTGGAAAGGCTCTGTTATGCCCTCAGGGTAATATAAATCCTTCAGAGGAAATAATGCAGCACTGGAAGAACCTGGTAATGAGGTAAGGCAAACAGAAACAAAAGATAATTACATTAGAGAATATGCCTAGACAAAATGCACATCAAAGCAAAGTAAAATGGAGACTGTAAACTGACTTTCAGTTTATTATTTTTACCTTCCCATAAATCCACTGTCTGGAAAATATCTGTTGTTCTTACTCCGTAGATTTCAGCAGCTTTTAAGAACTGAGATATTTGTTCCATCTGCTTGAAAGCCATTTTTGACTCAGAGATCTTTGCAATAGGCTCATTTCCCTTTGGATGCAAACTGTTTATTAACTTGCATAACAGCTTGAGAGATAAAGACAGAAACAAAATTAGAAAGCAGGCACCAAACTAGAAGGCAATTTCTGCACATGAAATGATGTTGCATAATGCTTTTGACCTGGCCAGTTTCTGTCAGGGACATAATTTCTTCAGTTAAAAACAAAAAAGTGAATTGATAATAATCAAAGTATATTAGAAAAGCATTAAAACTTTCATTAACTGAGGCAAAAGCCTAACCATATAAATCCTAATCTGCTAGAAACAACAAAGCAATCACTGGTAGAGGTTATATAACGACTGACAGAGAAGAAGTCTCATGCCCAAGCCAAAAAATAAGCAATGTCAATTGAAATGTTGTTAAAGTCACTTTGGCAGAGATTCAATGATTAGCATAGTCTTACAGCCACTGCAAACAGCAGCATCTGTCTGTTGTTCAATAAACCAATGGAATACAATGTTTTAGCTACAGAATTATTCCCAAGAAGAGAGTTATGACACAATCCTATCCTTCAAATTTGCTATATCTCTTCACCTTTCCTTGTCAATACTGATTATTTCTGTAAGATAAAAGTATGCCTCTCATTTTAAAAAAGATTTCATTTAACTGCATGAGAAAAAATGCTGAAGGAATGAGTCATACTTATATATAAAACATGCATGACTCATAAGAATCATAAATATTGTACTGATCTCAGTGCACTAGTAGGATATTTTATCTTCTGAGATTAAGAGTCTCAGTCAAAAGCAAATAAATCAGATACTAAGACCAATTTATCTAAATGAAGACAAAACACAGGGGCATTGTGCATATAAAACCATGAAAGTGTGCAACTGGACAAAACACTTACTGTTCCATCCATCAACCAGGTCTGAAAATGTTGCCTTCCAGGAGGAGGGTGCTCTATCTGTTCTCCACACTGTACAATAATCCAGTTCACCAGCCTAGACTCTAATTCGGGATCGTATTTCTGTTCAATCTTTTCCTGAACTTCTCGGCTTAAGCCATAGCTTGGTCCTCTGTTAGCCATCTCTGGAAACAAGGGAGAACTTAGTGGCCAGAGTCCCAGTCTATACCTTTGAAGTATGCACAGGAATATTAAAGGATAAAAGAGTGAGCAGCCTGCCCTAAATGTTAGACAGCTGAACAGATGTTCATCAACACTGAAAATAACTGTATAGCACCACTTTATAGCTCCACAGAACAGGGGAGGGATCAATGAGGGAATATCCTTTTCCAAAAGCACAAATCAGCTACAACATCTTTTTTAAAAGGAAGGAAAAAACAGCAGCCCCCCCTGCCCAATCACAAAAACAGAAGAAAAGCAAGATTTAAAACACAGTAGGTTTTAAAGAGAGGCTTCTGCTATGTTTACAGAGAATACAATAGGGTTGTCAGATCAACGTTACAGCTGCCTGCAAATCCAAAAACACTTTAAAATTGCCTACCTAATACTTGCTAATAAGAAGAAGGTTGTGCATGGGAGCTCAAGCAATCCGATTAAAGATGCAGTCAGAGTCTTCCTCAGCAGAGATGCAAGGATGGATATCCAGAGACCAGCACACTGAAAAGCGAAGACGAATTTAAGAGATGAAGGCTGCCACAACGCCCTGCTGCTGCTGCAGCATCGTGGTTTGAAGAACAGTGTATTGATTTGATTTTCCTCACATATGAGGAGGGTCAGAGCAGGGGCGTTGCTAAGAGCCATTAAAGAGACCTGCCTCCTCAGTCACAGCCCAGGGATCCTGTTTATCTTGCCCATCTGTGGTCTGTTTTCATGCATCTTTCCTCAGCCTTATGCTGCTCATCCCACTGGCTCAGATTTACTCCACCTAGTCTGCATCAACCCAAACTGCACCAAGCATCCCAGTGACAGATAGGCAGAAACACAAACAGAGGCACTCTGTTAAATGGTGACAGAAATTACCACACATTTAGTTTATTTTTAATCATAAGCCAGAAACAACCCCTTTTTCTCCCTGTTCTGCATCTTGATGATAACAGGCAAAGAGTGTGACAAATAATTTCTTCTCTTCCCTGTTCAAATTCTGATAAAAAGTTTGAACAAGGGGACAATAAGATGAAAAGTGAAGGAAGAGAAGGCAGGTAGTAGAATATTATTATCACTCTCTCATCAGTATATATTAGGCAATCAAATAGTGGAATGGTATCCTGAAAAATAACTCAAACCACTGAAACCAAGGGGAAATCACTGAAAACTAGCAAACCTACTTTAAAGCACAGGGATTTTACATGCTGCTGCTATGAGTCAGCTAACCTCCAGTGACAGGAAGGGAGCTATGCCCATGCACAGTGGTTTAAATTTTGATTATACCACTGATACAATGTGGAAGGGGAGAGAAGAGTTAAGATGACTTTTCTTGCGGTCTGATTTAATCTTATATTAAATAAAATCACTTTGCTTCTTTCTCAGTTACACACTTTATCAAATACCTTTCATTCCTGCTGCATTATCCATCCTGGTATGAAATAGTTTCCTTTTGGCAAATGATTAATGTTCAGCTTGATATGCAAGGAGGTTGATAAACAATCAGAGGTGGACACACAATCAGTTTGGCCAACAAACTGCTGCATTCAGAAAGGGAAAAAAAAAGGGGGAAAGCAATACAGTTCCTTGTATATCTGTTTCATAATGGGCTCTTCATCCATTACTTTCTCATTTTAAGATTCTGAATTCTCAGACTTATAGTGCTTCTGATGCTGCTGGGCTTGAACAGACTCAAGAGATGAAAAATTTAATAGATGACCTAATTCATTGTTGTCCTCCACAGGCATTTCATTTAGTGCTTTCTCTTCTCTGCACTGGTAGGTTTAAACCCCTGTGAAGCATCTGATTACATAACTCAGAGCATGCTACGTGACAAGGCCACCACTTGAGCACTTTCTGTCTCAGTGAGCACAGGGCTGAAGGGACAGCGGATGCACAGGAACCAAGGCTGCAAGCCCAGCCTGGAGATCAGAGCAGGAACAGGCTTCAGCTGCAACAGGAAGAGGCAGAATATGAATTTGATATCCTTTCCCTCCAAGCAGCTGTTAAGGGCTGGGCTTCACACTCTTTGGCCAGTCCCACAACCAATAAGCTTTAGTTTGCACTTTCAGATCCTTTTGTGCTCTTCTGTTTGGAAGAGAGCTACCTAGAGTGTGTGTCTGTTTCTGGTCACACCACCTCTGGTGGGCTCAGTGCTCACTGGCAACAAGATTTCATGAAAATCACCTATCTTTGCATCAGCCTCTGACTCTGTTTCCTAACTTGGGGGCAGGGATGAGTAATTTAACTCTCCTAAGTTGCAGCGCAGAGGTCTCTCCCTTCACAGATGTTGGCTATGCAACCTGTTCTTGAGGGACCGTTCTACACTGGGAAAGCTGAAGAGCTTGTCCATCAACATCAATTTTTAATAAGGGTTTGAAAACCTGGGAAATTGCAGAGGATTGGAAAAATGCCAGCTCCCCACCAATATTTTCCAAAGTACCACTAAACAAATCATAAGCCTCCTTTCTGTGCCATCAATCCTGGGGAAAGCAACAGGGAAAAAAAATTAAGTGGTAATGTTGATGCAATTTACTAAATGCTCTGTAATATATTAGAGCTGGCTACTCCATGACATGTTGATTAGGGAACTAAACCAATTCTGAAACAACATGACACATTAGAGAGACTAAAGCTGGCTAACAGAAAGTGTCTTACTGCAGCCAAAGTCTAGCCATCATTGAAAAAGTACTTTTAAGAATGCAGCACTCTGTCCTATGACAAAACAGATAAAAAAAAAATGCAGAGGACAATGAAGATGTTGGGTAAGACACGGTGATTGAAGGGATTAGCTGAATAAAACATGAAAGGTGCACCAAGAGCAATGGGAATATCATATCCAGTTCTTACAATTACTCTTAATAAAAAGGAGTGGAAGAAAAAAGTAAATTTAAATAGTGATTCTAGTACCTGGAGGATTGAAAATTAGAAGTTTTACAGTAAACACAGAAGGATTACCTGTTCATCTCACCAAAACCAGAAGTTAAGAAATGGCAAGCACATGTGCCTACAAGTTAAAGAAAAACTGAAGAAGCTCAAGTTCCTTATATGTCAGGCACAGGCAGATTAAAGCCTGATAGTTAGAAATGTGATGTGGAAGAAAGGGGCAGGTTTACAGCGTGAAGATACTACCATCAGAACACTTCACCTATGGCTTCTAATGGATTTTTTCCTCTTATTTTTCTTGGCAACACAAGACTAGAATTTATGACTAAAAACTAGGGCTGAAGCTTGAATAATTGAAGTAGCATTTCATGCCTGTAAGCACCATGACTCACCTTATGTTCCCAGATGATCACAATATTATCCTATAAATTTTAAAAATCTTTGTAAGTCTATAAACAAATGCTGCCAAAACCAACAACAAAACTGACATTAACCAGCTCATTACCCACATGTAGATCCAGGGTAACTCAATAGCTTTCAATGTCTTCCAACAAGAATACAGAAGAAAAAGTAAAATCTATCCTACCACAGAGCAATCAGTAACCTTTTTCATATTCACTGTTTGGCAATTAATTCCTTAGAAAGAGCCTGGTATTTCAGCTATCCCAAGCACGATCTTACAAAGTATGGTGGTTGAATGCCCATCACACAAAGCTATCCAGCAATAACTGTGAAGTCCAGGCTCCATTTTGTTGGTATGCCACGGTACAACAGTGGACCTTTCATTATTAAGTTAAAAAAACCCAAAACAACCAAAACAAGAAGAGAGAGTTTTCCAAAACTTTAAGTTTACAGTACCTTCCTTCAAAAGGAAACATCTGAAGAGCTGTTCAGATATCCTCCCTGCATGAACGTCTGTGTGATGTCAGGTTTTGCAGAGTTGCGGAGAGGATGCTCAGGTCCAGTACAAGCTCAGTTCAAGTACAGGGCCTTTTTCTGGGACCTTCAAGGCAGAAAAGTGCTCTGCAGAGCCTTGGTTTTATGCATGGCCTTGCTTTGTTGTAAGATTACCTGTAGATGTCTTACACAAGAGGACTAGTCAGACTAAGGGAAAAAGGGAATATTGCCCTCTTTTTAACTGTGCAAAAACAGGTTGCAGAGTTATCAGAACCAGACGACAACATTAATTTTAGTAATTCGAACTTCCACATTACTTTGAAATCTACAATCTAGGGGTTCTTGAAGACAAAAAGTGCTAGCTTAAGCAAGTATCCACCCACAAAAAGGATTCTTTGCCAGCTCTGAAGATGTTATGCCCCAAGCAAATGCATACCTGGAACACCTCAAATTTGGGTTTAAAAGTAATTCAGGAAAGAAGGGCATTCCTATTTGTGTGGCAAAAGAGAATGCATCAATACTCCAGCCTGCAGAACGAGGCAGCTCCTAAGGCTGCCATGAACAGGAGTGTTTCTGGAATTTTTAAGTCACTGACGGCTTTCCAAGCAGCTTGCCAGCAGAAACAGTTACCACTTAGCACTGGAAACCAATTCCTGTGGATATAATTATCAGCATTTTCAGTATTCAAGATGACCTTGGAAATGATGCATTTGAACTCTCATTAAGGACCTCTTAAGTTTTGTGCTGATTTAACAGATTCCTTTGAAAGAAACCCAGTTTTCATATCGATTGTTTATCTGTCCCCAACTAAAACAGTACCTCCTGAGAACTACTTTGGTTTGAAAATTATACATTGCAATACACATTCACAGTAGAGCAGAAAGGAAGCAACATCTTTATTTCACTGAAACATAGGTCAAAACAGACAGCAAAATTTACAAACAAAAACCCTCCAAAAGATCAAATCCTCTAATTACATAAATGCTGCTTCTTATGGTTAGGGATTTAGCTTTGCTCTAAGGAACTTTATCAAGAGCTACTGTCCCAAGGATTAGCACATTCTGGCACACTTTCTGCCAGCAAGCCATAACCAATTAAACCCCAAATCCAAGGATTCTTGTAAGGACAAGATTTGATCCTAGGCAGCTTTCAGGAAATGCTTTTCCCAGGCTACAGTCTGGGCAGCCCACTTGCATCACTCCAACCCCTAAGCATGCTACTGTTCAGCAGACCTCTGCCACTGACACGAGCACCTGCTCCCACCCCAGCAGGCAGCAGTGACCTTCTCATGTTGCCATGTGGGAGGCAAGTGGACAGCATGGTGCAGATCAGAAGGCCCAAAAAGAACACAACCTTTCACGTGCTAGCCTAGAAACATTTCAAATACGTATTTTAATTTCAGAACCAAATGACTGGAAGTTTTAGGAGCTGTCATTTGCCTTTCCTTCCAAATATAAATGCAGAGCTGCCTGAAGCTCCTTGCCAGACACAAATCAAGAGACTGTAGCAGGTTGAAAATGTGTCTACCTGTGAGCTGCAATTACTGCATCATATGGAGGATGCCCATTTCTCTTTAATGGAAAAGAAGCACTGGACCACATAACATATGCAGGACTTGAAAGAGAAATACAAGGTGAAGCCTACAACCAGACTGCAGTAAGTCCTGTAATTTAGATTTACACATTACGTGACCAAGGCTGTAACATTTTTCTGTTCCAGGCAAATATATATTGAAGAGAGATGAGGTGCTACAGTCACAAAGCAAATATGAGCTATAAAAATTAACCAACAAGCAGTAAATCTACGAGCAGTGCATTTCTGACCTTCATCTCTGCCTCTCTTTCCCAGCAGTAATATCTTCCCTTAGAAAATACCTGCCAGGAGCAAAGTGCCATGGACAGTGCTATTAAAACCTCATGCTCAGCAAGCTGGCTGCTATTTAACGTAATGGCTGAATTCCCTCTGCCTTTCCCGTCCCTGCTGGGCTTGAGAACAAACTTAGAAGGGTGGGAGTGCACACTGATGTTTGGTATTTCTGTCTGTATTCCTTACACAGCTCATGAATTTTCACCAAGCCTTGGTGAAATTTTACATTCATACACATCCTAATTTGGTACTCAACACAAAGCAGAGAGAGAGAGAGGTCAAACTTTGAGAGAGAGGTTGCTTTTCTCAGAGACAGGTCAAACACAGAACCCTCTTCTATTTTCCCAGAAGCCTTTAGTATAACATAACTTTTTAGCACTTAAAAAACCTAAAAAAATGTGAAAGGATAAGGTAGGTCTCTTTGTAACAGCACAACTGAGTAGCTTAGAAAACAAGTTCAAATCTCATTATGCCCCAGGACACGATTTTCCCTCACACTCATTTGGGTTCTTTCCTACCATAGAGGAGAAAGAAATTACAAGCATAAAACTAATGTAGAAACTCTGACCACAGCACTGGTTCAGAAAACGTTGCAACTCTGTATTGCAGCATGACTGGAGCACTGAAGATACTCGAGCAGCTGCGGAGAATCACCGGTTGAATCTTCCTCTCTAAGCACATTTTAATTTGATATGAAAAGGATGGTACCATAAATCTTTTAGCCCCATTGAATAAGAGCATGTCCAAGAGAGCACGTAACCAAAATTAACATAAAAATGAAACAGCAGGAGGTGGTTCTTCTAAGGCCTATCCAACCAGGCTTCTTTTGTGAACACTGCCTTGTTTGCATTTAGTGTTGATGCAAGAGGAAAGAGCTTAGCTAAACTGAAACAACATGAAACACTTAACACCAATTAAGTTAAACCCCTCCCCAAAACCAAAAACCCCAAAGCAGCTCGTGTGTAATACAAAGCCAAACGAGAGACAAAACAAGCAGAATATTTAACAAGATAAAAATACATATATCTAAAACTGTGTAAGTACAGCTCAGTATAAGCAGAGTAAGAGCACTTGTTCATTAGGAAACAAGTTAAATAATCTTTAGAAACTGATTATTTCATGTGAATTAGGGTTATTGTTGAGGAAATGTACATTATATATTCACAAAATAGACTTTGCATTTGTCAACACATCAGCAGTCTGCTAAAAAAAAACCCCAAACAGAACATAATTCATTACAAAGGATCTTAAAAATCTGCACCATGCAGTTTTTCAAGTGTGTAATATCCTGTTTTAGTCCAGTGTCTCTACAGAGGAATGAAATACCAGTTTTTAAATACGACTAATACTGAAAATAATTACTATGTAGGCATCTACTGGCAAAGAAAAAAGCAATGCCCCAGGCACAAATGCACAGGACAAAACAGTACCAATTTGGAATGACACCGTAATATGTGAATTTCACATTATTTCAGATTGCCAAAACTTCCTGGTAGGTCAACAGTTGCTCAGAGGTACGATGTAAATCTCCCTAGTTATCACTACCCCTTCTTTCAGGCATCTGAACAAGCCAAGTTGCCAACAGTCAAAACTCTGGTAATTTCCAGCATTAACATAGGGAAAATGCTTATGCTTGCAAAGTATCAGTGGAACTACCACAGCAAAGTCAGAGTGAAAGGTCTTTCTGCACAAGGTCTACCTCAGAGCCAGCTCTTTGTACCTAAGCAAACCAGATTTACAAAAACAAGAAGTGAGCACAGAGAGAAGGACACCAGCATTTCCTGAATTTCAAAATACTACCTGGAATACTGTCTTTATGAAGAAAGTATCATCTCTGCCTTTGCATTTAGGCCATATGTAACAAACTTTGGGTGTACCTGTACTGTAAATGCTACAGTAAAGTTCTACAGTAAATGTAAGACTGATCTCCAATTAGCCAGCAGAGAAGGAAAACAGAGCTACAAAACAAGTGGCAGCAAAAACCCCTCCCCTAGGATTAAGTTTTCAGTCATGCTGTGGTTTCAGCAACCGATGCTGCAGTTTTGTATTCCTGGTAATTGTGCCAACCCTGTTACACTGAATTCTCCCACCTTATGTTATTACAGCAGAATAACAGAGGGGACAAGACAAA
>WAAG01073037.1:0-27024 GCA_013390105.1 Tichodroma muraria
AAGCTGAAAAAAAACTAATTTAAGAAGCACAGGTTCCCTGTTGACTCCCGCAGCAGTGTGCACATTTTCAGTAATACATCGCTGGATCAACACCACTTCACTGCTAAGGTGCAGAAACTCAATTTGTTTGCAGTGCCATGAAATCAAGTACACTGTAAAACTGCTGCTCAGTGATAGAAAAAATAACTGTAAAAGCAGACTTTGTGGAAGGAGTTAGGTGATAATGTGACATGTGCATGGTGGTTCAGTCACGCTTGCCTAAATTCAAATTTCTTTAACCACAAAATTTAATATGCTACTACTGAGGTTTGCTTTTTCTTTTCCCCTTCAGAAGTTTCATACCTAATTGCAGTTCTGTCACCTGGTTTGGAAAAGTTAGAAAAACTTCTGGAAAGATAGAAGAGGATTTTTAAGCTCTCTCTGAGAAGGAGAGGCATTTCCCAGTGCCAGCAGGTAGAGAATTCAGCAGCATTTCCTGGCTGTCAGTGCTGCTTGGCACAGCCCCAGAACTACAGGACTGTGCAGGAAATGGCCAAATTGGTGGTTGTACTTCAGTTTTCCTGCTTGCTCTGTAAGAAGAATGAAGCTCACTCTCCTCAAATGTGTGTTGAAGCTAAGTTAAAATGTACAAAGTGGATGATATTCGTTGATGGAAACTGCTGATAACATGAGAAATACAATGAAAACTGGTTGAAGCTGTTTGGAGGTGGAACAGTGGAACTTAATCAGTTTTGAACATCTTAAAATTACACCTTTCTGAGTTTGGATGTTCACTAATATTTTGGCAGGACCTAGGGAGGACCAATGTTCTTCTAATCTGCCGTCCTTGTACTGTTTCTCCAATGTTTCTGATGAGTGCTTGAGGTGAAATGAGACCAAAAAATTGGGCATTTTGGATGCTGCTCATGTTAGAAATAGGACAAATGTGATACTTCAAATGAAAACTTTCTGGAAAAAAAATTAAAACCGTGATTCCAGATACGCCTTTGTAACTTTTTAATGTCAGCTAAAAGTCAAAATGTATTCTGGGTTATTTGGTGCTAAAGTCACCAGGAAACATTTTCCTTCAGGAATTTGATTGTCTTGCTGGATATTTTTAAGTCAGCATCATTCAATGTGTCAGAACTTGATTAGGTGTGATCCTTTTTCCCACATTTATAACCAGATTTTTCCATAACCAGGCCAGGGGAATTTGGAAGGTGAGGAGGAGGTAGAGGCAGCTGCAGCAGATCGTTGAGGAGGAAGTTGGGCTAGAAAAGGCTGCTGTGGTTCATGAAAGCAGCAAAACCTCTGGATGATGAGGGAATGGGGAAACCCCTATTCTCCTAGCATCCTTTCCCCCTTAGCCTTCCCTCTGCACCCCACTGAGCCACTTCACACCTTTCACTTGCTCTGTGGTTACTGTGAAGGTGCATTTGCACTGCTGAGAAACTTTTGAAGTGCTGTGAACTTTTTGGTTCCTTACTTTTGGTTCCTTTGATTCCTTCCTTCTGCTTTTTGAGTGGGTAGCCCTAATGGTATGGAAAAAATTCCATGCAGTGCCTCACTGTAACCTGCCTTTTAGGCATTATGTGACTGCTGCTCTGTGATCTCCCATCCTTCTTCTTGTGAGTCCTCAGTGGAAGTCACACAGCGTGAGTAGCAAACTCCACATTTAAATTGCTGACACACGCACTTCAAAGTAAAGCCTGCAAGAGGTTATCCTAGAAAACAATAGGATAGTTGCTCTAGAAAGATTCTTTCTTGTTCTTGTTTCTTGAAATGAAATAATTTTCTTCTGCTTGAATTTTTTTAAGCAACAACTTTATGGACACCAGAAATTTCCTAACAAAACCCCTTTGTCAACATGACCAGACTACTTTTCTGTAAAAATGAAATAATGGAAGGGATGATATATTTATTACCTGATTATCTTTCATAAAATCTTTTAATATAATGATACTGCAGTTTAAAAAACCTCATTAAAGACCATTATTGAAATATCAAGTCTCTCGAAATATCAAGTCTCTCGATAACAATTCTAAATTATGTCTGTCATGGAAAAGGACATTTGTTAGAATTGTCTTCCTTACTTTTAGATTGAATTCGTAGAGAAGATTCTGAAGAGTGCTATTTTGAAGAGGAAGGTTTGTGTTCACTGTAAGTCTTTTGCTAGATGAGTCTTTTGTATAATACAGTGCATTTTTACTTGAAAGGCTGGAGTATGTGAATGAGGGTGTTTTATTGCGGCGGAGTAATGATATAGTGACAGAAATTTGATGGGATTAATGGGATACCCCAGAGGGGTTCCCCAGCACTAAATGTCACCCAGCAAAGACAATGCTTTCTGAACTTTGTTTTTTGTTTATGTTGCAAAATTTTAGGCTCTACAGTTTGGTGAGGAAAAGGTTTTATTGTGTTTTTGGTCTTTTTATGTCCTGTGACTAAGATAAATGTGTAATTGTGGGTTATTAGGACAGAAGACATTTATAAACTTCATGCTATCCTGTTAGAATTACTTGGGACAGGAAGGGGGAATGCCTGGGGCAGGAACACACTATCATGGCAAACAGAGCATCCAGAGGGCACAGAGTGAGGTAGATGGGTGTCCTTTTGCCTGATAATACGGAATCAATTTTGTCTTATGTATGTTTGTAACAAAATTCTGATAGCTGTCTGGAGCCTACAGACCACACACCTAATTTTATTGCAGAATACTAGGAAGAGATATTCTAATTTAAGTTGTAATTGAATAGTAGTTTCAAGGGAAACTTCCTCACCTGTTGAAAACTATCTAAGGAAAAACAGGCAACAAGACAGGTGTTTGAGATGAGAATGCCTAAAATTTCAATAATGAGCTCCCCAAAAATGTCAGAAAGATGTTAAATTTGAAAAGCTAAGTCTGAAAGATAATTGATATGGGATGGGGACATAGGTGATGGAGGAGTGGTGTTTGGAGTATGTTTTATTTTTTTAAACCAACTGGCAAAAGTACCTGCTTTTCGTCTTAATGGAATAAGGAGAAGTTGTTAATAACTCTTAGTGAATAAATAATTCTGTGGCAGTCACAGGAGTCCCATTTTCCCCAGTCTCAGAGGATGCTGGAAAGCTTCTGGGGGGCGTTTCAGCACCCTCATTCAGCAAGCTCTGGAGAGCTGGAGTAAAGTCTTGTCATGTGAAGGCTGGGTCAGGCCTGGCAGAGGCTGTCACAGGTGCCTGAGGGCAGTCAGTTCCTCTGGCAGACAGACAGTACTCCTGCAGTGAGCGTGGCAGTTCCCTGGTGACACATTTTGGTCACCGTGACCGCAGTCGTGCGCTGCCCTCAGCTGAGGGTACCGCGCCTGCTGCCCTCCGAGCGTGTCTTGGGTTCCACAATCTCTGCTCTGCCAGGATGGGCCCAGGGGAGTTCCACTCCACTCACATGCAAGGAGCTCTGTTTAACTGTCCGTGGCTAATTGCAGATCACTCACAGCAGGGTTTCTTCCTGAGCAAATACCATAAAACACACTGAAGGGACAATGTGGAGAGGTAGAAACACCCAAGAGCAGTGCAGCCCCCTTATCACGGGGGGACTTTGGGGGATGTCCCTTTGCCATTGCCTCACAGCACCTGCCTGTCCCCCTGGACTGCTGCACAGAGAGGGAACGCCTCTGGCTGCTGGTGGAGGAAGCAGAAGTTTTGCTTATGATGACTCTGAGTTAGGGGAAGCAAAACCAAGGCAGCTGCTCCCTTGGAGGAAGGAGGCCTGATGCATTTTAATGAAGGATGTGCTCTGAAAGCCTTAGAAGGGAAAAGGTTACAAGTTGAACCTTTAAAGGCACAAGGTCACCCAAGGGCAAAGGACAAAAAGGGCTCAGCCCCTCCAGCACACAACATGACAAGTAAATTGGTTGAAATAAGCTGGGATCCTCCTCTGGAGGATGGATATTGAAGCAAACCAATTAGGCAACGTGAAGTGGTAGAGTTCTGGTCAGCCTGCTATGCTTTAGGGCAGGTGAAATGATTTAAGAGACTGAGAGAAATGAGGCCTTGTATAGCTGTATCAGCTGTTCTTTTCCTTTTTTTTTCTTTCTNTTTATATGGCAGAATTGCTCCATTTTCATGACAGCAATAAGCTATTGAGAGTGCATTTATCTGTCCGTAGATCACAACTTTTCTGTTTGCAGCTAGATTTAATTCAAAAATTCAGTAAACCTGTCAGGCATCATACACAGGGTGGCTGATGTTTAGAGCAGTATATTGATAGGATTTTTAAAGGGAAGGAGGGAAGGGGAATGAGACTCCCTGCTGCTGTTTGGGAAGCAAAGTCTGACTCCTTGATTTAGAGGAACTGTCCTGCTGAAATGGGAAGAGGGATGGGGAAGATCTCCTGTGCTGTGACTGAAATGAGCTGTTCTTTGGTTGTCTCCTGATTCTGATGGACTCAGGACCGCTCTGCTTTGTCCTAGATTCTTCTGCTCAGACATGAAGAAAAGAAAGGGCCTTTGTCATATTCATTTATATTCTGCTTTGACTGGAGCAACTGAGAGTCTCTATCATATGGAAATGCCATATCCAAATAAGACAACTGTGATGTAGTGTCTGAAGGCTGTGGTGTTAGTAAATTGTATCCACAAAACCCAGCAATAATAGTACTTTTGTCTTCTGTTTTCAGTCAATATTGAACTTCGTAGTCTTCTCCTTGCTACTTAAATAACAGTAAAATTCAGCAGCCAAGCAAGGGTAGCCTAATATTTGAAGGAGACAACATAACAGACAACGTATTTGAATATGAATTCTTCTGCAAGTCCCAGGGAGCTCCTGATGGAAATTTGTAAGGTCATGACTGACTTGATGGTGTAGTTATAAATTCCTGCTGAACATTAAGCACATTGCTATTCTTCTCATCTCTGTTTGGTCATTAAGGAAAGTGATGAACATCACATGGTGTCAGGAGTGTGGAGCGAGAATGAATTTGGGAAGACTCCAGAAAAGGTCACAGAAAGGAAAGGGGAAGAAAACCAAAAGTGGGACTGTGGTAGTTCAAAGCTTTCTTACACAGTTTTTATATTTTATATCTGCTTTTTAGAAGAGTCTCAAAAGATTATTGCATATCTTGTGGAGAAGAAGAGCACAGGTATGCCCTTGACCCAGAGATTTTACTGAATATTGGGATTATCTAAGAGCCATATTAAAGATATAATCATGTAGCCAATCAATTATCTGCTGACAGGAATGATAAGTGTCAGTGATATGGGCTAAAGTCTGGGTTGTAGCAAACAGAATGCTCTGGGAGGCAAAACCTAAAAATTCTGCAAGTGGCTGGAGCATTCTCATTGCAACAGCAAAGACACAGTAACCTGCTGCTTTCGAATGATGGCTTCAGCACACCAAGGTTTTAAAAAAAAACAGGGATGGCAACTTAACTGAGACAGAACAAAGTTCTGGACAAAATTACAGGCTGGCTTTGACACAGGTAAAATTAATTTTTCATACCTGAGTGTTTCAAGCTCTGTCCTTGCAGAGACAAGACAGTGTGACTTTCTCTGTCCTAAAGTACAGGTTGTTTCCCTTCTGTAAATGTGTGAGTGCTGCTTCATTTCACCAGGAGCTCTCTCTCCCACTTGACTGCTTAGTAAATAACTTTTCACTTCAGTGAGGTTAAAACTTTCCTTCCATCCCTCAGTAAAGGTTTTTTTCATGCAAACCTTATATTTTATATCTGTCTCTGTGTCAAAAGCCTTTGTGGTAAGTGTCTAAACACCATAGCTGTAGCTACTGCTACAAGGCAGTTACGTGACAATAAGATGAGGTGATGCTCACCTTTTTGTTTTTGTGCAACTTATAACCTCCTCCTAAACTTGTCACACTTTGTAGTACCAAATCACAATGAATTTCAACCCATCAAAATTTTCAAAAGTGTCCAGGGAAGCAGGTTCTTACCTTGTAAATTGACATATTTACTTGATCAGCTACTACTGAAATTGAGTAAAGGCATGGTTGAATAATGTTCAGGAATAACCTAAACCTGTTAATTCTGGTGTTGATTTTCTTGTCACTCATGCTCTGGTTAATTAATATGGTCACATTTTAAGAACAACTCTTCATGGTGAAACAGAAGGCAACCTGCTTCAGAAAATTATTAATACATTGTTGTGTTGCTGTGCTGTGCTTCCTGGCATGAAGGCTGCCTGCTCTAATGGAAGATGTGAGGAATTTATTTTTTGTAAGTAGTGACCTTTTCTACCAGGGCAAGTGCTAAATGGCAGCCAGCTATGCATCAGAAGACAATTATGCCTGGCAGTGCAACTGTTCATATGTTCATAAGGCCTTTGAGTTCTTGAGTTTTCCCTGGCATTTAATCTGAGCTGTGCACTGGAAAGGAATCAACTCTTTAAAATAAATACACATATTTTTGGAATCCAGATCTGAAAATAATATTGTTGAGTATCCATTTTTGTATTTCATACTGTCTGAGAGGCAGCTATATTGTCATTCATCAGGTATATTTTAAATGTTTGAGACATTTTTGGTGCCATTTATTTCCAATTTCAGAACTGATTTACTATGATTTTGTAAATTATCTGGAGGAAAAATTTTTCAAAGGACTGTGTGGAAATAGGCACTCCTTTATTAAAAGTCAAGAGAAAATGGGCACTTATTTCTCTACCTTTTCCCCTGCTCACAGCCAGTGGACTAAATTGTTGAATTGCTTTCTTTTTCTTGTTCTTTTACATTATTACACAAGAAATGTATGCTCTGAATGAGTCTAATTATTATTTTTCCCCAGGAGCTACAGAAATGCTATTTATTTCATTCTAAGGAGAAAAGACTGCTCTGATTTTATGATGGAGTTCCACTACACAGAATTGACTAAGCTGTTTTGGTGTATTCCCAAAAATGTTTTGAGATGGATTACTCAGAGTTCTCATTTATAAAAAAAGTCAAAGCCAGGTCCCAGCAGGACTTTATAAGTCTTTGTAGGAGGGAGATCAATTTTATTTGTTCTCTTCATTTGCACTGGCATTTGGGTTTGGGTTATTACAATTTAGTAGGGTGAGAAGTCCTGTTCTTGCAAAATCCTTGGTTTTTTCCTTTTACCTTTTTTAGAGATGAGCAGCTCAAGCAATAAAAGGGTTTGTAATTTTGTCACGGATGTGTTTTCTTTTCAAAAGTGCCCTGATTTTGCATGCACTGGGTTTTAAGCATTTAATTGTCCTATTTTCGTGATATTTGAGTTAAAAAGAAACAAACTACTCATATGCTTGCCTGTTTTGTTTGAATAGGGATATTCAGTACTTTGCCAATGAGGTTGTTGCTGTGGAATAGCACAGATTTACCAGCTGGTTTGGTGTGTTAGTTGTTTCCTTAGGGTCCTGTGGTGTTTTAAACAAACCATGCCATTTGTAGTTCCTGGCAGCATTTTTTCTTCTTTGTGAGTTAGAACACTCCCCCCAAAAACCTCAATGTCGGAACTGATTTGGACCTCATTTTTAAGTAGAAGCAGATGAAACAACTAATAAGAACTTCCTTTGCAAAAAGGAGAAACCCTCTCTTCCCCCATTTAATTTCCTGAATATTTTTTTCCCAGTCTCACCCCTTGCTGAGGGAATTCACAGTTTCTCCACTTCAGCTTGAGAGGAAGAAGCCTTGTGAAAATGCAAAACCCACAGATGCAAAAACAACCACTCACAGAACATCTCAATGATGCATTTTCATTCAGCTCTGAATAACATTAAAGGGGAGCATAGGGGAGCATTCCTATAGTTAAAATGGTACCTTTTATATATATATACACACACACTCCTATATTTGCATTAGGCTGGAGCACACCTACATCCTGTTGTGTAAGGTGGATGTAATAGAGCGCAATTTTAATGGATATGATTAGTAAAATCTTCAACATTGGGAAGCATGAATGAGCAATAAATGTTAAACTTTTAAAATTTATCAGACCGCATAAAGGCTATGAAGGTGTCTGTCAGTTGGAACTGGGCCAAAATGGCTTTCTAGCCAGATTTAAATGATCTAAATGATTAGCTAGATCTAAAATCTAAATGATATTGAGAACCAGATGAACTCTCCTTATTTTTTTATTTTTAATTTTTCCCCCTTTTTTTTTTTTCCTTTTTTCATTGTGTAAAAAATTAGTCAAAGCAATACCTCACTGCAGAAGACCAGATTTTTTTTTTTTTTTTTAATTCTTTGTGGGAAACTGTTAGAATCTAATGAATTATATACTAATAATTATTATAAAGAATTTTTTAATAACAAGCTACTATTATAAATACCAGGATTACTGGGAAGGTTATTTTATTTATGACTAAGTAGGTAGCTACTTAAAAATATGTTTGTATTTCCTATTATGTGTTTGTTACTATGTATGTTGTATTTAAAGGATACACGGCAGAACAGCAGAATTTCAGTCTGAGATTTTTCCTGTGTCTTTGTTCGTTTTAAGGGCAAAATCTCAATAAATGTGGATGGTTCTTTCTTCTGCCTTTTGCAGTTTACCCCACGAGGGAGTCTGAAGTGTGTTGGGATATCTGCATTAGAAACAATCCACATCATTTGATACCTAAGCCGTTTTGTCTGTCCTGAGAAGTTAAGATGTCCCTTTCCCTGCTGTCCTTGGATTTCTGCTGTCTCTGCTTTCTGTCACTGGATGGATGGTGAAAAGTTGTTTTTCCCGTGAAGCACGCAGCCTCTCGTGCTGCTTTTAACCGCTTTTAGTTCCAGCCCAGTGGTCTGGGTTCCTCAGGAAATGCCAGCTGACCACGGGAGGAGGCTCAGCTCAGCAGAACAAATCCCATTCCAGCACAGTGGATGGGGAATCTGATGGAAATGTCTCTGGAGTCGCCTCTGCATAACCCCCAGCTCTGAGCAGTTCCTAAGTTGCAGTTTTAAGCAGTTCCAGTTGCCCTTTCGTGCTTCCCAAATCCTACAAGCCAGTGGCTCCTCGGAGTCCCCTGTTGCTCTGTGACCTGACATTTGCTCCCCTCTGATGCACAGGGGCTGGCCTGCTTGCCAGCTTTTCCTAAATTTGGAAATGGCATCTAACGTGAGGTTAGGGACGCTCCAAAGGCAGGGCTCAGCACAGATATGCGCGCTTGGAGCTCGAGAATGAGCAGCACTGCAGAACTCAGCAACACCACGCACTGGGGGCAGTGTTCCCAGAACTCGCCTTTCCATAGGAAACTTCCTTTAAAGGGGAGTTTTGGGGAAAATAGCTCCCAGAGACAGTTTGCCAGGGCTGATGTAGCTCTTGAAAACTAACAGGGCATGACATCAGCCACCTGCAGGACAATGCAGTGCTCTGCCTTCTGTGTGCTTAAGTAACTTTAGTCAGAATCCAGCAGATTTAATAGAAATGACTTTATCAATATGAATAAGTCAAACCTTACTTTATGCCTGTGGGTTTAGCCAGTGAATAAAGTAGTTTTTACCTGTACTTCTGTTAAATTCCTGTGATCACGTTGCCAATTACTTTCAAAGAGAGCTGGCAATATGAAGAAACACACTTGCAAAGATTTTGACAATTTGGAAATTCCAGATGTCAAGAATACAGGGCTTAAACACAATGAAACTTGGCTTTACTTGTGCAATAGTTTAGTATACCCTAAAATGTCTTGCTATCCATGCTGGGGCCATTTGGCTTGTTGAATATGAGCCATTCAAACTCTGTGTCAATATAGTTCAGGCTTTCTGTCCTTAATATAATATTTTTTTGTCCTTTATGGTATAATTGTAGATCTATCAGTGCTGATACCTTACAGCAGAGATTGATAAGCCTTTAATCTTTCCCAAGTTTGTGGTCAAAGACTTCTGTGATTTCACTTGCCTGTCTTATAGTGCTCTAAATATACATTGTTTATAAACCCCTTTTTTTTCAGTTTTAACCCATTTTTTGTTTCTTTGTTTTTTTTTTCCCCAGACTTTTCTAATTAGTCAAATACTGTGGGGGAGAGCGTGGGGTAGAAAAACCTGGCAGAAGATTGTATCAAAGGCAATTCTGTTCCCCCTGCAGCAGCAGCAGCCAATCCCTTGTGCACTAATCCTCAGCCCTCTCCTTGAGTTCTCTCTGATTTCTGAGGCAGCTGACCCCGTCTGAACTCTGTCAGAGGGGCTCTCACAAAAGAGGGGCCTCTGATCTGACAAATCGATTGGCAGGGAGGGAGAGTTAAGGGGAAACGACCTCCCTAACAAGGGCTGGAGCGTTTTCCCGGGAAGCCTGGAGCTGCAGGGAGGATGGGGAGAGCACAGGGGGAGCGTCCCTGCTCAGGAACCAGGGCTGAGGATGAAGGGAGGCAACAAAAGGCTCCCAGCTTCTCGCCTAATCAGCCCGACAAGGGAAACAGCTACATCTGATTTAGAAGCTGTTAAGTGGAGGTCAATTGCCAATAATTGGGCTAATTAAAAACAAATACTGGAACGATATTACAAGTCCAGCCTGGACTCTACTGTAGTCAGGTAATTAGAGGATGGTACCATCAATTAAAATCTGCAGGGAAGAAGTTGGTGTGGTTAAGGGACAAGCTAGATGTTTAAAAAAAAAAACGAACAAAAAAAACCGTGGATGGTAATTGGCACAACCTCTCATTTGGCATGAAATATTTTATTTTAAAGGCAGGTACCGTCACTTGCTATGAGCTGTAATGTTTTTTTAATTTTACAGCCATAATGTAGGTAGGAAGATAATTTGGCAATATATAGATCGATATACACTTAATTAGAGTAGCTAAAACAACACGTTAGCAGGTACATTTCACTGTGACAGAGCCACAGGGTCCTCCTGACAATATTCAAAATACCGTGGTGTAGTCTCCTGTACTCTTGTATGAACTTCAGTTCTCAAGGAATTAAACTTTTGGGCACCCCCGAGTAAGTTTAGCACATTAAAATAAGTTTAGCATCACAATTATCAGATTAATACCTGTCTAAACTATTTCAGTCCAGACAGTTTACTGCCAAGATATTTGGGTAAGAATTTGAAATGTGGATAGCATGGATTTCTCTGAGAACAGGTATTAGAAGATAAAAATGTTTTTCTGTATTTCTAAGCAAAACTATCCCAGAAAATTCAACCAGTCTAACCAAAAATCAGCAAAAAGTAATAGCCTGCTTCTGGTATCACCTGTGGAGTAAAAACTCTCACTTAGCATGATCAGAAATATAACTTGGAGCTGTTTCTGCTTGCAGCTTGGTTAGAAAAGCTAGCAAAAAAAGCATTTGTGATCTTACCTAAAGTGAATATTTATATCTGGTGTTCCTCATTTATTCTTTTGATCAAAATAATCAAAAGTATACATTAAATGACCTGTGAAATTATTTGAAATCTAAAGGATTTTATGGCAACCATTTTTCTATCAGCATCTCCTGAGGTAGCAGCTCAAGTATCTGAGAAGCATAAAATACATGCAAAATTTATCCAAGCAGTACTTTTTTAATATTTATATATGTGTGGCTGTATAAAGATAACTGATGGAAATGACAGACAGTGGAATAAGGGAAATGGTGCTTTTCCCTGGCTCACAGTTGGACTGTGGTGTTTCAGTGCTGCCTGAGGAATTTCTGCAGCTGGAATTTGCTGTGACTCCCTCTCCTGAGGGTGTGCTGCTGTGTGATGTGAAGGGGTGTCTGATGCTGCAGCTTCTCTTGGTGTTGGGGTGTTGCAGAGTTGTTTTCTTTTCAGCAGGACATCAGAACCTGCGATCAGCTGGTGAACAGAATTCCATTAAAAATAGATTATTATTAGTAGAGGTGCTTCATGCTTCTGCACAAAGATATTTATAAAACACAGTGAAATAGCTACAGCGCTCTAATTTTGTACATGGCTGCATCAAAACATGCTGGAGGCAGTGGACATAGTTGGAACAAAGAGATTTTGGTTCAGCCACACCCCCTCCCCCCAAAAAAACCCAGAAACCTATCAAGCTACCTACCTGTGAGTCAGAAAAAAGGCAGTAAAAGAAGTGTGAACGAACATAGTGGATAAATAAATTATTGTTTTTCTCCACACCCAGGCAATGCACTAAGGTTCCTGTGCATCCAAAATGAATGTTCAATTTCGCATTCATTTTGGATGCAAAAAGAATAAATGAAGAACATTTGTTTTACCCTCACAATTAATAGTAAAAAAAGTCCTCCGCAAATACTTTAGTTTTGTGTTCTAAAAAGTAAAACAGTTAAGGCATAAAATGAATTCAAGTATTATTAATAAAGCCAAAGTAAGAAAATGCCTTGACAAATAAGAAAATGGAATTTTATCTGCCAGTGGCATGAAACCTTCCTCATGTCACTGGAATTCACCAACGCATCCAGGGATGTTTTTTAATAGTTCTAGAATTGTGTCCCAAATAACACCACATCTCAGAGAGCAGGGGGAAAAGAGAGCGAGAGAGTAAGATTTGAAAATCTGGGAAATGTCTGGTTATCTTTAAAATAACATCAAAAGTCATGTAGGAATGAACTGAGTAACCACCTGCTAAGTTCTCTCATTTTTCTACAATTTTACTATTCGATAATTTTGAAAGTGATGCTGCTCTGCCCCTGAGTATCTTTCCATATCCTAAGTGATATCCTTTTCCCATCACACTGCCATGCCCACCAAGCTGGAAAGTTCCAAAGTTAAAAGCTCCTTGAGAAATGAATAAAAATTTGTGTTACTGCATTTTAACCTATTCAAAATAAACAGCTTCTAGTACTTTACTTCTAAAGTAAAATTTAAAATGGGGATTAAATGAAAGTACATGTACAACTTTTCAGACATCTGTATATTTTCAAAATAAGAGTAGTTGGCTCACATCCAACATTATTTCTTTTTCCTAATTTCTGCTGGTTTACTTATGTTGAATTCTTTTGATCATGCTGGGTTAGATAAACAAGCCTTTCATCAATTCCTTTTTTTTCCCCAATACAGTGGTAACAAAAGATTTCTCATGTTAATTCTGTCCCTTTCTGGAATATGTAATGCCAGTGTTTTGGGGAAAATATTATACAGAGCTACAGTAGAAATCTGCAGTGAAATAAAGCATATGGAGCCAAGGAGCAGCTTGTTCTAACCTTGCAGCAAGCTTAAACTGAAATATTCAGGCATGGAAAATATTTTATTGAGTATAATCTGGATGTGTCAGGGCAATTGGAAGTGACAGCAGTATTTAGAGCTTTAAATAACCTCAGTGTTACTGTAACTGATCACCATCAGGATAAAAATTGAAGTGTAATTTGTTTGATACTCCCTCTGGCTTTCCTTTATATCTCTTTCTGCTTCTCCCCTTTGTAAATATATTGACTTTTATAGCCATGTTAACTTCCGTGGCTTAAAAGTTGTCTTTGTTTGCTTTGTGGTAATTGCAGCGTCTCCTCCGCTGCTGACAAGATTTAGGCTTTGAGATAACTCTGTCACCTGGAGTTGTGGTTTTTAGGAGCTGTTGTCTTCCTGCCACCGCCAGGCTTTCACTCAGAGATGTGATGCTGTCTCCTAGATTAATGCACATTCCCCAGAGAAATGATCAGACAATATTTTCATCAACACTGGAAGAACGTAACTAACGAGTCCCAAGTTTTAGTGAGCAGTAAAGATTCTGTTTTCAATGGAGTCTCGCTAAAAGCAAGGATCTTTGTAGCTGTTTCCTCTTCCTGTAGCATTTGTGCTGCTCCCTGTAAAGATTCTGCATTTAAAAACCCTTAGCAGGGAGTGCACAGAGCTTTGTGATGCCTTTACCATGAAAAATTATTGCTACTGGTAGTAAAACAACTGTAATGGTTCCCAGTTGTGGCATTCTTCAGCTGTCTGTACTTTTGTGTGTAACACTGAGTTTCACAGTGACTTCTCTGTCCTCTCCATCCTCGCTGATTCATTTTGCAGAATTTTATATCCTCTCATTTGCAAGTTAAAATAATGCTTAGGCATACATATTCCCCTAATAACAGAGCATATGCTTTGAACAAGGCTGTGACCATCATTTTTACTGCATCCTGAGGAAAGAAGGGTGCAGCAGGTATGGGGACAGCCCTCATCCTTGCAGAAAAAAAGCTATTTTCTTTCTCCATTTTGGAGACAGAAATAAAGGCGAGAGGATAAAGACCTTTTTTGTCTCTGTAACTCTGTTACACCAATCAGAGTGGGTAAGATAGGTTTGATTAGCATTTTCATTTTATAAATAGCAAGAACCTGCAATGTCTCAGGACACACAGGTGCATTGAACTGTGTTCCATAGGGGTGACTCCTCCCAGGAACGTAAAGCGTTGCGCCTGAGGGTGTGCTCACCCCTCCAGGTGATGCCAGAAAATGAGATGCATTCTGCAGTTTTGCTACAGCAGATACGGGTTGTTTCCTTTCCCATCCCAACAGGGTAATTATGGACGTGCTGCTTTCCAGGTGGCCTTGGTGAGCTTTTAGCAGAGTCCGGCGTTGCAGAAGCCTCACCAAAATCCTTCAGCCAGACATAATGACCATTTATCCAACAGCATCTCGAGAGGCAGCTGAGCACACCCTTGGCTGCTTGGCAGGACGCTGATCACACCTTTATTTTGCATTCAGGGTTCCAGGGGATGGCTGCAGTCTTAGGAGAAATGGAAAGCTTTTTTTTTTTTTTAAGTGGTTGCGTGACAAGTCTTCCCCTGGGTAGGAGTGCTACTGAGCACTCTGATGAGTGCTCAGGATGAGAAGCCATCTCTGGAACAAGAAGAAAATGCAGCTAAAATATCATAATTTTGTAAACCTTTCTCTCAAAGACAAAAAATCCCTAATGTTCTGTCAGAAGCAGTAACACTGGTTAGAATTTGTGGCTATTTTAAAGCTGTATTTTTCTGATATTAAAAAAAACCCCACCAAACAAGACCAGAACTCAGACCAATAAGATAACACCTTTCACCAGCTCTATAGTTTTTTTTTAATATTTAACACAGAATAAAGATTAATAATTAAAACCATCTGTTTTGGGTAGAAGGCATTTGTGCTTGACCTTCTTTGGAAAGCTCTACTATTGCAGTAGCATTCTATTGTGGTTGCATATTATATTTTCCTGTAGAGTACAAGGAACATTGAGTGGCATCCATGAAAGTAAACACTGCAGGAATAACCCTGCACTTCCAGTTGCTGTGTTCCTCTTACCTGTGTCCCCCAGCTCATAATAATTTTAAATCATTAATCTACATCCTTGTGGCTTTTTATTTACACTGTGTATTTTTATTAATAGCTAATTGATGGTTTGCCATGCTCTCTATCATACTGCACTTTACAGGATGCAAACCCTACAGATTTAAGAAGTTTCATACATAGAAATAGTGAAAAAAGAGCAATAAAAAAGCTGCCTGGTATAATTCCCAACGTGCCATAAAGTAAACGCTTCTGACTAACAAAAAAGACCCTAGATTTTTACACAGCTGTGGTTAACAATAGTGCAGTGATGCTCTTAGGCACACAAATGGATGCCCTTTCAAATACATGGTATAATTGCTGAATACATCCCCACTGGGATTTGGGGTAGAATTACTGCAGAATAGTATTAGAATATGAAATAAGAAAGGCAATTTTTATGCCTTATAAAGGGAAGCGAAGGAATGCTGCCTACAGATTGGCTACAAATTTTCTGCTGCTGGCTCAAAATAGAAAATCCTTGATTAGATCCTCATCCAAAGATTAGCCACAAGGATCTGGTGTGAAGTTATGTATATAGGAAGATACATGTATTTATTCTGCTGTGGATGCCAGTGGCTCCATGGCCTTCTATTAAAAGTTGTTCTTCTAACAAAACCACGAGGTGAAGCTGTTTTGTGTCCTGCTAAGTGTGATGTGGCCTCTCCCACTGCAGACAGAGGCACCTTGGAGCTGCTGATGTAGCACGTGGCCAGCAGAGCTGGGAGCTCTTCATCCTTCCTGCTTTGGGGCCCTTTCTGCCTAAATCTGGGGAGCTGGCAGAGCTCCACCAGACCTGGCAGCAGGGGATGCTTTTGGCCCAATCCTTGTGCATCCAGGGCTGTTCTGTGCTCTGTGGGTACCAGCAGGCAGCAGGGATGGCCGGAAGCTGAGCAGTTTTTGGTTGTTTGATGCCCTGAGCTCGAAGGATGGTGAAAGTCTGGACGGCGTGGTCGAGGTCAGGGCGTGGAGCTCCAGATCCCCTCTCACAGGGACAGAAGATAAGGAAAGGCTGAGATGGCTTTGTATTTGTTAGCATTTCTTTTTAAATGTGTTATTAAGTACAATCCTTTTCAACACGGAGCCAAAATATTTATAAAATTCGCACAAGTTTAAAAACTTCAACATATTTTTAAAAATAGTGCTGGCCACCCGACAGAACCATGATGCTTTATTTTTCAGATAGGCAGTAGCTGAGATACACAAGTGAATAAATGAAGTTCTACTTATGATAGTTGTTCAGAAATGTGAACAAGGTGATGCCCACCTCAGCTGAGTAGGTGGTGGTGGTAATATTTCCTCTTTGTGTATTTAATGCTACTTTTCCTTTTTCAGCTTGGATATCATTAGGTCAAAGCTATATTCTCAGGGATGGATTTATGATAAACTAAATGTTCTCCTTTCTCTTTTGTGCCCAGTGTGACATACAGTAAGAGTATTAACATCAGATATAATCAGACTATAAATTGCCTTCTCTTTTCTTAAGAATGATGTTGAAACACCAAGCAATAATAGAGAAGTTACCTATTTTGTGAGAGTGAATGAATATCCTAAGCAGGTGCTCAAGACAAAAAGTAAAATAAAACTATAAAAAGACTGAAGAAATGGGATATAAAACTGTCTCGTGCAGGTGCTTTCCTAGGAGAAAACAATTTCGATAACATCATGAATTACAGAAATTGTAACAGGTGAATCTAATACCCTGCGCTTATCTAGCAAGTGCTTGGCAAGATTAAGAGAAGACATAAAATTCTTCTTAGCTGATATACAGGGGTCCAACAGTTTGTTTGAAACAGCTGTTAATCATCTGCCCTGAAAGCTTTAATTATGTTTCAGGGATTAATGTGTCTGATGTCCTGTGGAGGAATATCAGGTTTGGGGGTTGTTAGGTTGTGGATTTTTTTCGTTGAGCATATTCATTTACTGCTCAGTTGTTTTAGGCAAACGTGGGTAAAGGGTTTGATTTGTTTGTTATAAAAGCCCTAAAAGATTATTAATTTTATTTTTAAGCTTTCTTTTTTTTTCTTTTTTAGTAAAGGCGATTTATACTAGCATGGAAAAAGGCAATTCTCAATACAAGATAGAGACCAAAAAAGAGTAATTCTTATTTCTTGGTAAAACTCTCTATAGTTGTACAGCTGTAGTCACTTTTTGCTTAGGTAGAAATGATTTGAAGTATGTTTGGGATTCTCCCTCGTACCTTTCAAGTGTTTCTGAAAATGCTCTTTTAAGCTCAGTTTAGTAACGTACAGCAGAGCTGCACTTTATCCTGTAAAGGTGTTGGCACTGAAAGAATTTGCCCAGCTGAAAATCACCCAAGGTCTGTGAGCTTTATAGGATATAAAGAGCATGTGAGCCTTTCCACTGAGGCAGTGGATGGAGCATTTCCTTAGAGGTCTGAAACTAATGGCTAATTAAAAAAAAAAAAAGCCTCAAACAGGCCCCAGTTGGTGATGTGCACCCTCTTTTCCCAAACAGTTTCTGAAGAGTCCAATGTTTGTCATGTTAGGAACCTTGACAAGATTCCACTGCTCCCTTCAGGATTTATCCTCATTCAGGTTGTGGTACAGCCTCATCTCAAAGCAATATTTAATGACTCTTAATCCTTTTAGTTTGGGAGTCACATCTCACTTAGGTAAAGGAAAAAGGATTAGGAAAAGGAAAAAGGTGTGTGCTGCATCTAAAAGATTACACAACAAAAAGGGCATGAATGTCCATTTGGTGAAGTGACCACCCTATGATGATTTGGAGGGACATTTGTAGAAATGCTACTTAGTGAGCTGTGAAAACTCATGTTTTGTTTTGAAAACTCATTTTTGTTCAGCAGAGTTACCTTCATCAGGTGGACCAGAAGCCACAGAGACGGGATGATTTTCAGTTCTAGTCCCTGACATCCAAGGTGCTCCTTTTGAGTTGGTCAGAAACAAGGAACGCTGATTTTGGTATGATGAGCTTAAGTGAGAGGAAACAGTAATTTTGGGGTTTTGCATGTTTAAAATAACTGTTCTCGTTCATTAGAACGAATATTCAGTCATGAGTTGGACAAGAAGTGATTTCACAGGGCTAAGAGATTAGAGCTGGTCCTAACAAGTAACAGCAATAGGACCAGTGGTGTAGTTTGCAATAATTCACTGCTTGTACGTGGCTCAGATGTGGTTGGTGAGATTTATCTAAAGCTGGGTCCACAACTCATTTAAAGTCACTGTTGAATTACAGTGTGAGAGAGGTGAATAGTCAATAGGACCTTTTGAATGCTGATGAGAAGTAGAATAGCCTGGTTTAATCTTATTAGAAGGAGTCAAATGATACAGAAAGTGACTGAAAGCTAATTAGCCCTGGGGATTACTGTAAGGCTTTGGTGACTAACGTGGTGTGCTTGTATTTAATTTTATTTTTTTAATTTTATTTCAGGTTTTCTCATCCCATTCCATTTTCATAGCAGAAATAGAAAATAAGTGTACAATTTGACCTAGTCAGTCACTTGAGCCTAATCTTATTATTTTTAGCTGGATTCACATCATCATATTAGAACATCTCAGCCAGCAACGTATAAAAGGTACTCCCTTTCAATTTACTTTCCTGTTAACTATGTTCTTAAACCCCAGGAAAATCCAGCTGGAACTCAATGTGAATGAATGAAGCAATCATTTATGGTCTGAAATGGAAGATAGGGACAATTTTTTTTGTCAAGGGAACAAACTACAGAATGTTTCACTTTGTGTGTAACTTCTTTTCCTCGGTCACTGGATAGCGGCTTTAGTGCAAACTTTCCATTATAGGAACTAAGAGATTGAAACAGGAAAAAAAAGATTTAATTCTCACTCACAGTCCACCCAGAAGACAGACTGTATGAACTTTAAATCCTAAAAGAAGCTACTTATTGAAGATTTTGAGGAGATATATTGTACTACCAGACCCGCTCATCTCAATTCCTGAGGCTTAGTGTCGAGACAGGGGGATTCAGACGAACTCCTAGGGCTGGAGTGAAACAGGAATTCATTGTACACGTATTTAGGGCTGTACATGGTGTTTATTAGGATCTCTGAGGCACACAGTCACACCCAAATGCTCTTTTTTTCTAGTCCTGAAAGTAAAAGTTACCATTCCCTTTACTGGAAAAAAAACTTGAAGCTATGCTCTGATTCCAGTCAGCACAGAGCCATCTGTGTAAGTCACAAAATAAAAGCTAAAAAATCCCATGTAACATAAAATAAATAATTAATAAACTCTGACAGGGATCCATGCTTTTGCTGTAGTCTAGGTGTGACGCATAGCAACCAAAAAATATTCTGAAATTATATGTTATATATGATATTCTAGAAGGTAATATGTTTCACCCCAGCTGTCTTAAGCTGGCAGCAGAGACTCTCTGAAGCTCCATCTACACAATGCTTATATAATTTCATGTGGTTTGGGGGTATTTTTTCCACAGTTCAAATAACTTTTTTGTTAATTTGTTAGTTTTGGGGGGTTTGTTTCATTGTTTGTTTTACTGTGGTTTTGTTTTGGCTGTTTGTTTTTTGTTTTGTTTTTTTAATTTAAAAGTACAGGCTGACATTTTGAACCATAAGATAAAATCATCAAGTGTGATTTAAGTGTGCTAATATAGGAGACGCAAAATTGGAAATGAATCCAATTTTACAACACCCTTGAAGAATGTGTGATAGAACAAAAAATTGAGACTGGATTTAGAAGACTCTTACAGTATTGCCTGTACAGAGCAGCCTCTGTAAAATGAGCCACTCAGACTGTGAGCTTGTTTTTCATTAATACCCGTGACATACATTTACACAGTGAGGTTTACAAAATGGCCTTTAAAATTTACTAGATCTGAAATGTGAAAAATCAGAGAATCTTTAAAAGAAGAATTTCAAAATTTAAGAAATTCAAAAATTAATTTTCAGAGAATCTTGAAAAATCAGACAATCTGTAGATCAAAAAATCAGCCTTTGTGAGGCAGAAGATTCATCAGATTGTTTAAAATCCAAAAAGGAGGAAGGAATCCACTGCCAACAGCTTGTTGATGATGGGTGAAGTGCAACCAAGAACTTCAGACCTGTAGGTTTTAGTGGGATGGAGTCCTTGTTTTGTTTTTCCCCTCTTTTTTTTTTTTTTTTTTTTTAAACTTTCATTAAAATGAGGGGAAAAAAGAGCAGTCAGGTCCAGAGCATAAATTTGAACTTACAGCCATAACAACAGAAGTTGAAAAACACCAGAGAAGGATCCTGTAAACAGCAGAGCATTCTGAGGCTGAGCTCAGGTACTATCTGTAATCAACCTCCCCAGCGTTTACTCCCTTGATCTCATTAGCAGGCCTCATAAATCACCATGGAAAACATGGAATTAAGGGAAGGCTGACCACAGGTAGGAAAATAGGACTGCTGAGGAAAATAAAAGTCCAAATTCATGTCTTGGATTGCAGTAAGGTCCAGCTCCCCATATATTGCATTATGATGTGTGTTTTCCAAACAAATACAACAAACCCACGCTAATTCTGTAAATGTAAATCTGCTGATCTGGAGTTGGCATTCTTAATGAATCTTGAACTCAGTAACAAATAAATGAGATCCCGACATTTTGGACCAATTCCACTGAATTCTCTATTTGAGAATGCCCTGGGGAATCTGTAAATGGCCAGAAGTTTAGAACTTTAGGTCTTGAGGCAACCGTGAGGTCAGGCTGGGATCAGTGGGGGATTCTGCTGGAGTTTCTGAGCACTGCCCATGACAAGCTTTCTTTAGAACCTTCACTTCAGAATTCACATGCAAAAAAGGATCAGGGTTGTGTCAGCTTACTCCTGCTGAAAGATGTGCAGTGTGCTCATCTCACCAGAAAGGGTTCCAGAGGGACTGTGTTCTTTCTTCGCCATGGAAGACTTGGGAAATACAGTCTAGCTGAGAAAATAATATTAATTTAATATTTTTCATTTTAGAATTTATCAGACATTGCTGCTTTCCTTGGAGGCTTGGTACACGTAGTTGTAAGAGAGGAGAACAAGAAAAGGCAAGAAAGGAATTTGAACAGCAAAAGTAAAGTCCAGTGCTCCAGCTTGGCGCACTGGTCTGTTTCTGAATGTATTTGGTGACTAAATATTCTTGTTCTTTTTTCAATATTCTTGTCTCTTGAATGTTAATTGTGTGTGCTGCAGGTTGTATGACATGCATTTATCCAGCAGAAATCAGTGCAGCACAATAAGCAGCAGTGGAGGGTGTAATTATGGCTCTGTGCCTGCCTTAACAAGCTGGGTTTAAATTGAATTGCAAGTTCTGCACCGCCAGAGGAAATTCTACAATCCTTTCTGTTAGGGAAAAAAGGAAGACATTGGGTATCCTGTATAAAGTTCCTTAAACATGCAATAGGAGTAGCCCTCTGTTGATTTTGTTACTTATTCCAGTATATCTTACTTTGATCTCTGCTTCCAGGTATTAATGCAACACAGATTTCAGCACTGGTATTGGAACATTTTATGATAACAGCTCTGAGGGTCAAATTAAAATCTGACAGTTGATTAGGGGACTAAATATTTCTTATCTCCTTGAAAAGAAATATGCAAGCATGTTCACAGGGTTGTTTTTCATCATCATCATCATCATCATCATTATTATTATTATTATTATTGGGATTTTCTTGTGAAAGATCTCAAAATCACAGTCTTCACCAACAGTTTCTTGTTTCTTTCCCCCTTTCTATTATACATTGTCAGAAGTTGCACATTAGGAACTTCACAAAATCATCCGCATGGAGATAGAAATAAATAATTCAAAAGTTAAAGAGATGTTTGCCTTTCTCAGACACATTTATTGTTTGTCTCAGAGGCCAATAGAATTATTGATTTTTGTAGAGAAAAAGAAACCTCTTTGAAGATTTGGTCTGACCTTCTGCATAATGTAAGTCAAATAGATTCACTCTTTGAATTGAGCAATCATCCACTCTATTGGACTTCGTTACTTGTGGCAAAACTTCAACTTATGCTTTACAAACACGTCCACTCATGGTTTTGAAAAACAAAACAGAAAATTGTCCAGGTAGTTATTACCTTTGATAAAGTGGTCTAACGACTTAATTATGCCTAATTATTGAGAAGTTGCAGCAAACTCTACTGTGAAACTTTCTGCAATTATCTGTGCAGTTTTAGGAACTTGAGAAGCATGCAATGGGGGGTCACCTGAAACTGGAAAGCTTTTCTGAAATACTCAGAGTTTGTGCTGAAACACTCTGTTTATTCTTTGTTTGGTTTTCTGGTTTTGTTTTTTTTTTCTGAAATGGAAGGAAACATTTTTTAAATAGTAAATATTTTTTAGAGTAAATAATTTCATTTGTGCAGCTTATTATTTTGAAGCATTATGAAATCAGGTGAGTGCCAAAGCCTGACCATTGGTTTATAATCTCATAGCTCTTATCTTCTTCTGAAGCCTACTGACAGCCCAAGGCTGGGGGCTCAGTCTCATAGGGGGAGCAGGAGCTGCCCTGTGGGGTGTGGAGGACAGGTGGGGCATCTTTGGGCCGTGCAAAAGCTTACAGCTGGGAGGAAATGCTTAAATTATCAGAGAATGACAAACAGCCGTGTTAGTACTCATCACTGCAACTCTCTGCAGGGCTGCTCTTGGCTTGAACTGGGAAACAGAGCAATTTACAGAGTCTCAGCTGAAGGATTCTAACAACAGAGGTCAAGAAACAGCCCAAAAGCAGGGTGGATGCAACTTGTCTGATGAAAGAGTTAAGGTAATTTGAATTATACTTTTATTTAATATCTTTGGCCTTTCCTTGAGTTGCCTGAGAATCTGTGCTGGGTGAGAGCAGCTCCAAGCCCAAGCTTGGGCCCAGGTTTCTGCATAACAAAAAGAAAACAAATCACCCAAACCTTCCATGAGGCGGAATTGTCTTTTCCGTACAACCCTCGTTTGTGCTTTCTGAATAGGAAGGTTCTTCTGAACCAGTCAAGAAAATAGCAGTCAGGGGTGCTTGCTCTGACACAGGAGAGGCTAGGCCCTTGGGTGTAATTCTTGTGTTCAGGACAGGCTGGATTATGCTGGGATTAAAAATTGCTTTGCTGCAGAACCAGGGACGCTGAGAGCACATCCGCGATATATTGGGCAGTGTGTGAAATGCAGCGTTGGGTGTGGCTGGGAGTTGCTACTCACTTGTTCATCTCCTCAACAAATAAAATGGAAAAAATCAAGATTGTATTGACAGTAAACAATCCTGTAAAATAGAGATTAAGTAAGCATCAGCCTTACATGAAAGTGTGAGTTTGAAGCAAGGGAAAGAGGTGGTTTTCACCCTAAGTGAAATTACTCTGTAGAAATGTTCCAAACTAAGGATAAAGCAAAGGCACCGTAGTATTTTACATTTCAATTGTAAATGCCCCTGCATTATTTCTGCTACAGTTTACCCCTGATTTCTAATGATTTATTTTTTTGTATGAAGTGATGTTGATTGGTATTCAAAACTCTTGGATTCAAAGAGTGTTTGTGCTCCTCCACTTGTATGTTTGGGATAGCAGGACCTGGTTTTTCATCAGCACTGGGCCACTGCTGCTAGAATAGATTTTTCCATTACTTGTGATAGGAAACTTCTACAGCTTCTCCAGTGAATTTGGTCTTGATTCTAAAATGTGTTTTAATTCTCCGTGGTTTAATGATAGAAATTTGCATTACAACGTGTGTGCCTCTTTTCTTGAAGGAAAACTTTCAATGTTAATGGCATCTGTTCATCTATAAATTCACCCTTCCAGTGATTATGTGTTGTAAGAGCTCTATGTAGAAGAAGTCACGTCCTAATGGGAGCTCTGTGGGAGAGCAAAAAAAATGCAGCAATCTAAGTCATTTAAGATCATGGCAAAAATAACTGGCACAAAAATAATCTGTTGCGACAGATAGCTGTTGCTAAAATGCACTTGTTTAAATGGAGCAGGGCTGAAAATTGTAGTTTATCTCCTTTATTTTTCTTTTAAAATTCTAACCACTTCTTTGTCTCTTTTGTTTAAAACTGTCATTTTCATGAACATAACTGAGACTCAGAATCTTCACAAGGACTGCAGTTAGGAAGTTTTCAGCTGGAAAGATAATCTTGTGTGTTCCCAAGTACACTTCCTGTGGACTCCTTGGGGGTATTTTTCAGGGAAGCCACTGGTCCTGGGACCTTAAACAAGTTCATAACAGGGTGAGTTGATTCAGACAAATCTTTTCCAGGAAGTGGCTAAGGGAGGCACTGACCATCTGGAAGAGCCCCAGTTTCTGGAAGTGGAAAATATCAAGCTTGGCCATTATTAGCTAAAGAGGTTTTTAACATAAATGTGAACACCACAGGCAGTGGACCGTAGGAAATGTTTCTGCTGATGGTCTCTTTTTTCCAAAAACTAAAATCAAAAGGCAAGTTGGAGCCCAATGAGAGATGGGCCTTTCTGTGATTTTATGCTGAATTTTGATACTGAATGAGCAGGAGTGCTGGGAGGATATGGGTTCTCTGTATTTGGGGGAGATCAGGGTGTAGCTGTGCAAGATGCTGAATGATGTGGTCAGGCTTTGAAGTGAGCCATGCTTTGAGCAGGTGGTTGGGCTGCAGGTCTTCATTAATCCCTCCTAACCAAAATCTTCCTGGGTTTCTCTGTGATGGAGATGGACACATCAGGTGTCGGGAGGCTGAGTGCCCTGTGCTTAGAGGTGGCAGCAAGGGTTTGCAAGGTGTGAAGAGAACCTTCTGAACTAACAGCTCAGAAAAATTAGATGCTCTTCAGAGGAATTGAAAACTTGTCTTATATTTCCGTTTTTGTTTAGCAAGGAAAAAAAAGAGGAAAATTTTACGACTGAGCTTGTTTCTGAACAAAATTTTAAATGTTTCACTCAGAAGAAGCTGAAGCATTTTCACGAGAGAACTTCTTATTTGGATCTTTAACTCAATAAAATTTAAATTGTTGCAGCTCCATAATGCATTCAAATGTCTCAGGAAGGTTTCAGAATATTTTTTTTTTTAGATGATGTCAGCGGTGCAACATTAGGAAACACAAGAAAAACTTGAAGGCAAGACCACACTCTGTGTACCAGCAATCATCATCAGCCCACAGTTCTGTAGATTACTGTGGCAGCTCAAATGTGATTAGGAAAAAATGCCTTTGAAGGAATCTTTGAAGGGACACACATCCCATGCCACTTGGTGCTGTGAAAACTGGAGGCAGGTTACTACTTCCTAATACATTACCACAACAAACAAATTGTTTTTGCAATTGGTTTAATTCTCATTCAGGCAAAATTATAGAGGAAAACCCCATGATAATGAGTATGACATGCACATTAATATAAAATGAATTCATTATGATCAGCATTCCTACAGCAGATTCTGAATGAATTAATAATGACAGGGTAATCAAAACAAAGAGGAGCCACACTTAGTTAAAACCATAACATGCTGTTAATGACACCATTAAACAGGGGCTGGAGAGCATCAAAATTTTGTAGTGCAGAATTATAGTCTTGGGTGCATAGTGCTTGTTTCTGTGCTTGGTTGTCAGCTGAAACAGTTGGTAAAAAATTGTTTATTTTTTACCAAGTAAGCGAATGGTTTTCCCATTACACAAAATAAAGCAATTCTGGTTTACATTGACCATTTAAAATAATCCTCAGCAAAATGCTGGTAAATTATTCAGGATGAAAAAACAAAGTATTTTGCTTGGACAGTTTAAAATAAGTTTAGTTTTTCCACTAATCAAGTAATAGATGTGAATGTGTATTTTATTATTCATTTTGGTTTCTGAATTTTTCACAGCAAAAATTTTCATTCAAAAATGAAGCAGTCAAAACCTGTGAATCTGCATGCTGCCACAGCTTATTTTGCATTTCCTATGTTTAAGGTTACTTTCTTATTTTAATATTAAACTTAATAAAAGCATGGAAAATAGGTTTAGTGAATGAGTTATATAGCTTGAATTTTAATAACCCTTTACATATTTTTACCTTTCTTCTCACCAGGTAGCAGCTTGCACTGTGCCTTGCACCTTTTTTCATCCTAGAAAATGAATTTTAATTCTCTGGGGAAGAAAATAACATAAGCACAACGTGTAGGAGCTGTGAATTCAGGAGTGCATAAACTAAAATAACAGCCAGCAGTTTTAGTTCAGTGTTCTAATTAGTCTGATTACTAGACACAGCTACAAAAGATTCAAGAAGCATTGTTGTTTTCTGACCTACAACTGTTGGGTTTTAACTAATCCAAANGTTTTCTGACCTACAACTGTTGGGTTTTAACTAATCCAAAAAACTATATCCCTTCCATTTACATTTCTTCTTTTAATTGTAAAAATATGTAGTGGAAATAGTTTTTCCTAGCTCAGAGTAAAAATGCTTGGCAACTATTTCACCTAGAACTCAGTTGCATCAAGTTTTATATATGAAGATCTAGCAATTTAAATTTTATTTAGGAGATAAATCCAAATAAGAAGTTTTCTCATGAAAACGCTTCAGCTTCTTCTGAGTGAAACATTTAAAATTTTCTTCAGAAACATCCTAAGTCTTAAAATTTTCCCTTTTTTTTTCCTTGCTAAATGAAAATGGAAATATAAGTTTTCAATTCCTTTGAAAAGTATTTAATTTTTCTGAGCTGTTACTTCAGAAGGTTCACGTTTTTAATTTTCAGCTTCAAATCTGACACTTCCAAGAATTTAATGGAATAAAATTTAATCTCCTGACTCCTACCTGTTGTTTATGGGAGGAAAAAAAATCCTTCATCTGTTGCATTTCAGTGCCATTGAAGGAACTATTCTTCCTATATTACGAGACGTGACAAATAGGAGCACCTCCACTCCATTTGTCTTTTTTACAACATTCATTACTGTGTAAAGTTCCACAGTGTCCTCTCTTATTTGTCTCATCTATAAACATCTCAATTTTAGCGTGCTCATTTCTTAAGGGGGAAGTCTTGGCGTGCCTCTAATC
>WAAG01073045.1:1370-12944 GCA_013390105.1 Tichodroma muraria
CATCCCTGATCCCCTTCTGATACCCACGTAGCTGCCTGGGACACACCTGTGTGTGTCCTTGCCCTGGAGCAGTAACCGTCCTGGGGAGCTGCAGGGATGCACCTCTGCCAAGAGCCCGTTCAGGCTTATCTGCAGAAAGATTGGCTCAGACCTTGTGAAAGCTCAAGGCTGTGTGAAAGCTTGAGAACACTGAGTGAGCCAGGAGGTTATGTGCAGAATGGAAAAGGAGATGTTTGTTATAAAACAGCCATCAAGGAGTTAACAGCAGAGGCCAGCAATGTTTTTTGGTTTAATGCCATGCTCTAACCTCCTTTCCTTCCTGTTCATTCAGCAGAAGTGGTGCTCCCGGCACACTATTAGGATGCAAGTGAAATAAAAATAGCCTGTTCCCTGAAATTCTGTGGACAGCCTTCATCTGGGCAGGGTTGGTGGTTTATTGTTTGTTGTTTGGGGGGTNGCCTTCATCTGGGCAGGGTTGGTGGTTTTTTGTTGGTTTTTGGGGTTTTTAGGGGGGGGAGGGGTTGTTGTTGTTTTGGGGGTTTTGGGATTGCTTTCGTTTTTGTTTGTTTGCTTGTTTTGTTTTTTCTGCTCTGCTTTGTTTTTTTCAGGGAAAGGAGAGGGGCAGAGTGGGAGAAGGATTTTTCTAAGAAATCCTTTTGCATGTCTTGCTACCTCAGGAAAAGGCAGCTGTCTGGCTATCTAAAGTCAGGGTGCTCCCTGCTCACAGCCTGCATGTTTTGCCAGCCCCTGAAAGAGTCTCAGTTTCTCTTGCTTGTACACCACTCCCTGAAAGCATTCCACCAGAGAAATACTACCTTTACAAGTAAAGCTATGATCCTATTCAATTCACAGAACAGTGAGAAATTGAGACCAGAAAAATTATTTGGGAAGTTTCTCACCTTTAGCCATCTGAAAATCAGGAAATAAGGCTACGACAACTGTTTTGGGTTCCTCTGCATTCAGAGACAGTCACTTTCAGGACATAACTTTTCCCATTTGTCTCGAACACTCATTTGATGGGAATTCTAATTTTTTTCTAAGACTAGAATAATGTGCTTCCCAGTAACTGTCAATTCCCACGTGCAAGTCTCACTCAATTTAAAACAGCTATTTGAGGACTTGCTAAGAACTAGACACATAATTCTCATAAAGCTGTAATCACACAAAAATGGTGGCATCAATTCTTACTACTAATAAAAATATATCTGAAATATATTTTTATTTCAGAATATGAATATTTGTGCTGTAGAGTCTAGATCTCACAAGAAGTTTGTCAAACCTGTTAGCAAGGGTTAGAGCTCTATGTTACTTCTGCAACTGATACAGCAGCTGCAGACTGACTCTGGAAGTCTCTGTCCAGTCCTGACATCTATGCTTCAGAGCACTGGCAAAAAAAGCCATAACAACAGCCCTTAAAGATGAAGATTTTCCTTTCAATGATAGATAAATGAGAAATGTAACCAACTACCACAACAAAAGCTTGAAGAGTGATTTGGTCACAGCCTGTCAATACCTACATTTGGGGCACATTTCCGATACTATCTGCTTCTTTCTATTAAACAAGTAAAGAGACATGATGTTATTTAATAGCTGGAAATTAAAACTGAACAAAATCAAGCCTACAATAATGATGTATAGTTTTTAAAATGAGGGTGACTGGATGCTAAGACAAGGATTAGTTGTCTGCCAGTGAAAGCTTTCTGATAAATAAAACTGATTTTTTCCACAGACATACTGAAGAACAACTGTGGGGTTAATACAGAAATTACTGAGCAAGTTAGATAGTCCATGCTGTTTGGAGATGGTGGTAGTTACCCACTTTTCTCCTCAGATGCACAATAGTCTCTTTGCCTTAATCCTTAAGGCTCTCTGCAGGAGTTCTTCATGCATTTCAGAAGATGGAAAGGAAGAGAAAGGAACATGGGGCAGATATTACAGAGTATGTGAGCCACTGATAAGTAACCAATGAATGAGTAGTTCTCTAATTGGTTTGCAGCTGAAAACAACAGGGTGCTTGAAGCACATCACAAAGAGATGCTTTACCTGTTTGATGTGACCCTGTTTGATATTTGAAATCATTATGATAGGCAGTATTTAATTTTTTCCGTACTAGTAAAATCTGTAGTGCATAAGAGAACAGATGCTCAGAAACAACAACAAAAATTTAGTTGGCATCTCAAGAGCTACGGCAGACAGCACTAAAAGATAAGCAAGAAACATTTCTAGACTTCATACCCCAGAGGAGATACAAAAATTTACTTTTTACCAATTTTCTCTGAACTTCTGGTTTCCCTATCAGCAAACAAATTGAGAACTAGATCCAGATTGTCCAAAAGAGGAGCATGTCAGATGCATCATTCCCACCTTTTCACTTCATATTCAAAGAGGGCTGCGGTGCTCCAGGTGTGAACACCACCACATGTATCACCAGTCAAAAAAAAAAGATATTCCTGCCCCAATCCAGTGAGAGCACAGCTGATAAAGGCTCATCAAGCAACACACACTTAGTTGGATTAGAAAATCTGCAAGTGGCAATAACCGATGTTACAGCCAAGAAAAGCAGCTGGGGGTTTATTACTGGACTCTTTGCAGGGTTTTCAAGTTTCCCTGATAAAGGGAGAGGCTTAGTTAAAATGAGTCTGCTGGCAGGAACAGCACATATTTCCTCCATCCAAGTGATTGGAGGATCAGGATCTCATGATCTCTTGCGTGCTGAGTCACCAGAGGGCAGCAGCTTTCCAGATGTGACGTTAGCCCATAAAAATGCAAGACGTTCCTTTTGCTGTCCCAATCCTCTTTGTACTGTACTCTGATGTCAGCAAAGCCGTTTTTGCATGCTTCCCTGGAAAGCTAAACATCACAAGGTTTTGGGGTAAAAGCAGGTCAGGTCATGTACCTCATGCATGGTTAATCCACACTTCAGTCTGTCAGTTTTGAAAACAATCTCATGTAATTAATTTGCAGAGTGTAACACATGTAGGATGATCTGCTGTCTCATACAGACAGAAGTTTTGGTTACTCCATGGCAAATTGAAAAGATTTTTTGAGACATTTTCTACTTTAGCAGTTAGATATATTGCCAGCAGGACACTAGTTCTTCCCATTTCAGACTTTGCTACTCTTACCTGAAGGATGGAGAAAATTACATGTATCTCCTATTAAGACAGGCAAGAACTTTATCTTTCAGGAGTATCCCCTGGCAAGGAGAAAGTCTGACCTCTGTGTATCTCTAGTGATGGTTGTGTCTGCAGCTACCCCCTCATTACTAGCTTCACTCTGCTTCCAGTATCCTCATCTCCCCAGTCAAAATCCTGTTTCTGTCCTGTTGGGGAAGTTGGAAGGGTTTCTGGGAAGCACTGTGTCACATGTGCCATGTGGCAACACAAAGCACAAGAAGCAGGAAAGCCTCATAGCATTTGCATTTCTGTTGTTGCTGCCAGACTTCTGGGTGGCCTCCTGTAATACCAATGGCTCGAATCTTCCATCACGAGCTTGGTGGTGTAATTTATTAATCAGCTGGAGATAAGTTAACTGCCAGCACTGAAGAGTGCATTTCCATCTCAGCCCAGTGGGAATGGCACCACACCAGGGCCTACAATTTTCTACCAGCAATGCAGAGAAAATGCTTTTAACATCCATCTCAAGGGGAGTTCACTGAGGGAGTGAGTGGACAGGACATATATCCCCTGGGTGTCCATCAAGGTTTTTCAGAAATGTGAGATGCAATATAGCTAGAGAAAAAACACAGTGGTAGTTGTTTTAAATACCTCTTTCTAGTCCAGTACTGTTGAGATGGTGATAGGAATTGAACAAACATTATGGGAATGCAAACTGTTATCAAAAAATCCCTGTCAAGAGACTTTGAGAACTTTTTGAGTACCAGGGAAGTGTGCCATATAAGCCCAGGAGCAAAATTGTTTCATACTGACATGGTCAAAGCATGAACTCCTCTCCATGCACCTTTTGCACTTGAGAATAAACTTGTCAAAGATCCCTAAGTGTCTAATGTGGAAGCACTGACTCAGAACAGAAATTGTGATTGCTATATAACAGAGGGGGCCTCCATCACTCACCAACAGATACCACTTAGGGTTCAGTTACTTGGCTCTTAAGCATGTGTTTTGGGTGCTACTTGAGCTGAAGCAGCAATCCCAGATAATATCATAAGCAGACACTGTACTCATGTGCACTGTTCAAGAGAAGACAGGCCATGGCCTAAGTCATTAATTTTCTAAATAGACTGGAGGGTGGATACCATCTGGAGGAGGACTCACTTCCTGGGAAGGAGGGGCAGGTAGAGGTGAAAATGCTTAGCCAAGTTTCTACTGCAGCAGATACAACCTGCAGTATGTAGATTATAGCATCTCCTGGCTCATCTTGTATCTCTGCCATTGTTTTTGTGGCTGGTGCTCACCAGTTTTTCCCTCCCCACAGACTCAGTGCTCAGAGCTGTGGATGTTATTTCTGGAGCAACATGAAAGGTGATGGTACAGAGAGAGAAGTACTGGTGGGGAAGGGCTGGAGGTCCTCCAGCATGTCTGGTACCACACCAGAAGGGAAAGGGTGCCTCCTTACCCATGAGCCCTCTGCATCTGTTCATAGGTGGAAATTCAGCCTTCAAGAGCAAGGGCTAGAATCTTACTTATCTTATAGAAATACTAGTATCCCCTGAACCATGAATGTGCCTTGCACAATTCATCAGGGCAGATGTACATTTCTTCAGTTGTTATATCAAACACCTGTCAAATTTTGGGGTATTTTTTCTCTTCAGCTGAGACCTCATTTGGTTCAAGTCTTTCTAAAATATCTTAATTTAATTAGCAGAGTAATTTTATCTCTCCCTGTTTTTCTAAGTTTATGTGCAAGCAGGGTTTTTTTAAATTTTGTGAGGCAGGGATAGTGAAGATTATTTCTTTGGATTTATGAGAAGAGTACACATCTAACACATATCAGATTGCATGGAAACACATTTTTGTCCTAAAGTGTTGATTTTTTTTCCCCAAGATCCTTGACAAGGTATTAATAATGATGTCTTCAAACAATTATTTAACCACCCTAAACTTTAGATTTTCTGTCAGCTTTAACAAAGTTCATCCTCCCAGCAGTCCCTGTCAAACGTTACAATACTGCTCACCCTCAGAAAGGCTGGCACAGATGATTTAACAAAATTTAGATATAACAAGATGAGAGGGAGCAAACAGGAAGGAGGCACATGAGTTATCCATACAAGCTGCAGCGCTGCAAATTAATTCTTAGTGCACGAGAAAGATGCTCCTGCAGGGCTTACAAGCAACCAAAGGGCGCCCTGCAGGACCAGCAGGACCATAGCCAGAGGAGGGGGCAGGTGAAAGGTAGAAAATGGAAGCAAAGAACAGGTGATGCAATCTGCTACCACCCACTTGGAGGGCAGCACTTTACTTTCCCCAACTCTTATTTTGGAATGTGATTCTTCTCTGTGGTGGGGTAGCAGCACCACAGGCTTTCACTTCATAGAGCATCAAACAGCCTCACTCCACAAGCTCACCCCAAAGATGATTTCATTGCTTTCTGCTGTGGCTGCTGGGTGACTTTGTGGAAGGCGTTGCCTCGCTGAACACGCCTGGCCTTCTGAGAAACAGGAAGAATTTTGAAACTCTCACCACCCTACAACCACAGTTCCTTTAAGAGATTATAGTTTTAGCATCAATTACTAAAATTGAACACTTGCAAGCCTGCAGCTGTGTTTTTGTTACCGGGCTTAAAACTGCGGTCCCTGGAGCCACCAGGTGTTCAGGCCCAGTGGTGACCCCCCCCAGGCTTCCTCAGAGACCATCCTCCTTCTCCCGGGACACCTCCAGGACCCCCATTCCTGCTCACCCTCCCCCTCCCACTGCAGCAGCACCCCAAATCTCTGCAAGCTGAGGACATCTTGCACTCCCCAGGGGCTTTGTTGCCACTTACCTTTTCATGTTAGGTAAGTCATAGCACTGGCCCCTCCATTTTCCAGTCTCCTGACGTAAGACTGATAAAGAATATAAGCAGCCATGAAAACCATCAGAGGGAGCTTACTTTGCCAATTTTTTGTAATCCTTTGCATGACAGCTCTTCATTAAATCCTGGAAAGAAATATCTTTTGCAGCTTAACAAAAATATAATTATATAAAACCAAGAAAATCTAAGCTTCAAGGAGCCATTTTACAGAAGTAACTTTCATTATGTAGGGTTAATAATATTGTATTTTAGAGAATTGATAGCTTCCTAGGGAAAAAAATATAATTCAGACCATGTAGCATAAGAGTAGTTAGCAGCTACTGTTGATGAACAAAATAAAGCTGCAAGTGTTTACTTTTTAATAGATAAGCAAGAATCTTGTGTCTTCCTGGAACCCGACTGGTACTCAGATACTCTTTGACTTTTTCTCTCCTACAATACACGTTTGAACTTACAATGTTTTTGAAATCTTGAGCAAATAAAACACTGCAAGTTAAACATTACATGAGTCAAATGTACCCATTATCATGACTCCAAAAGAATGGCTCAAACTTAGATCTGTAAATATAAAATATTTCAATGAGGAATTAAGAGTAACCAGTGTTTACCACAGCTCATTTTCCTAATTTTCTCAGTATACCTGCCACCTCTGTGAAGATTTCTGAAGACAGAACCACTCCCATCCATTCCTGCAGCTTCTTTTTGTTGGTGGGTGATTGGGTTTTTCTCCCGCTGGGGAAGCCCAGAGCATTTGACATCTGTTCATTATTTACCCAGTGCAATGCACTTGGCAGGCACAGCCAGTTCTACTCATTTAATCACTAGAGTAAACCAAGGCACATCGAGCCAGAGCCTCACTGCCAGTGCTAATGGCTTACATGGCACCATGACAATTTACACCAGGTAATGACATATCCAAGGGTGTTAGATTGGTTGCCAGGGCTATGAAATAAGCCAGAGCAGAGTCGATGGCAGAGGGGGACATTGCAGCTCTGGTCACCTCTGCTGACAGCACAGCACCTGCAGATTGGACCACTGACAATCCTGGAAAAAAATTATGTTGGAAGGAGGCTTAAAACTTTTTCTTATGTGAAAATGTAAAAAAAAGCCCCCTGGTCTGCATAAATATATGTATTTGAGACATATTTAATAAAAATGTATCAAAAATCCATATACAAAAATGAAATATTTATTCTCAAAATTATAATCATTCATACCCTCTAAATTCAGTTTTTTGTGAGCAACCAAGAAACAATGACACTTGAGTTCAAGGATTTCAATTTTCAAAATTTTTAATATCTAAATGTAGATGACTGATCACAGACCTCATTAGAAAATGCCAAAATTATCAGTTACCTCATTGGAGTAAGCTTTTCACCCAAAATAATATGAGAACCCCTACAAGGAACAGCTGAGGACAAGCATCCTGAAAAGGTACTTTTGTCTGCTTTATTAGGTTGTGGATGAGAAGCAGCTACTTTATTTTAAAATGAACTCATCCTACAACGTGCTATTTTTGATCTCTATAGCTTTCTCAATGTCACACTAAGACAGCCCAACAAATGTCCTTGTTAAAATAATACATCCTGCTTATATTAAAATTTGGTCTAAACATGCTTTTAGAAACAACAGCACTGATGACACAAAAAACCTGAAATAATACCTACAGTCTTTATTATAAAGAATCTTTGGTTATTTTATTTCACACAGATTGATGTTATATCACAGATTGATGTTACATATCCATATATACCATATCTTCTCCACTCTTCTATGTTTGGGAGTGTATTTTTCTATTTTCAACATTATTCTTCCCCCTCTGTCCTCAGAACTATATTTTAAGATAGTGTGATATTAATTCCACAATGACAAATTGTTTTCCTGGACCAAAATTTTATTTTCATTTCCATATCAAATCTAGTGCAATTATCTTTAAAGTAAAATCTAAGTAATTTAAGAAATTTAAGTAATTTCCTCAAAGCTTTAACAAGGCAAAGCAACTTCATTTATTTAAAACTTTCTTGAGTACTTATAACTGTAGTGTGTAATTCCCAAAATTAAAAGGACGTGACAAATAGTAGTTTTCAGGATTTTATCTTTTAGTTACAGAGCTCTGAATCACTTCTATTAAGAACTGATGTAGTTCTATTAGAAAACTAGTGTGTTAAGAGAACAGTATGTGTACCTATGAAAGCAGTGAAAAGATGCCGTAATGTTCTTTAGTATGGCTTACTCCGGAAGTTGTGAGGTTTAATTGCCTTTTTTTCTTGAGCCAACGAGCGTTTTCAATTGCATTGATTCAGACACCACAAGCTTTGAGACTCTGTGGTCCATCAAAATATGCTTTGTTTATTTTAACAGATAAACAAATGCAAGCTCCACCCTGGCCATGGAGCCAGCTGAGAGTGGGTGTAAGTCAGTACATCTGCATTCCTTCTGGAAAAGAGATTTCTGAGTAGCATACACTTCATATTTATCTCTGAATACTCATATTACTTCTGCTGCAGTGAGACATAAATCATGTAATATGTAAGATTATAGAGCTTCCTCATGTTTTGTTTTCCTAATCCCACTTAAAAATTGTGTGGAGAAGACCATTAGAAAGGTAGATTTTTTATAATAAAAAGCTAGGTTCCCAGTACAGGCAGGTTCTCTGGCTGATGAGAGACCAGAGGCTCTCACTTCTGCAAATGCTTTCCTGGGGAGGTCTGCCTCAAATACACAGAGATAGAGGGAATTCAACTGGCTTTAACTCAGCCACCGAAACTAATATTACAATGAAATAGCACTAACCTTTTAGAAATCTATAGCTATGGGTTTATGGTTATTTCTCTGTTAAAATTGTGGACTCTATTTAGTGTAAAAATAATTTCTTTCCTGGCATTAACAGAGCCTAGACTCTACATCTCTTCTGGGTTTTACAGACCCCTTCTTTGGGACACTGGGTGCCTACAGAGCTATTCTTCTGAAAGACTTTACAACTTTAAATTAAATCATTGAAACAGGGCATTTGTAATGTTGGCACTCTAATGGAATATGGCAAGAATGAAAGAAGAGCCTCAATCTCAAAGAGCTAACTTTGGCCCCAAAAGCCTTCAGCTAAAAGTATTTTACTTAATCTGTGTCCTTCTGTCTGGATTCTTCCTTGGCTAGACAGAGGTCCCCACGGCCACCAAAATTTTCGTGGCATGTTATGCTGTTGGTACATGGTGTGAATGGCCTCTCTTTCCCAAAATCAGAAGTAGATGGGACTGAGGCAACTGGAAGAAGGTGCTATGCCAAGGACTGCCAAGACAAGCAGCATGTGAAGAAGACCATGTTTTGGGGACCATGCACCTGAACCACTGCAGGTTTTGGTTTCTTTCTTTATTGGTATGGCTCGATTTTTGGTGAGGAAGGGAAGATGCCAGCCACAGAAGTGATTTTCTATGAGGAGTTGCTAAAAGCTTCCTCTTTGCCTGGCAAAACCAATTGCTGGCTGACTCTGAGAATCGGCACACTGCTAAGTCAATTAGAAAAACTGGTAATGCCTCTATGATAATGTATTTAAGAAATATGAATATTTAGGAAAGGGGAAAGCTCTCTTTTGTCCTTGCCTCTGAGGACAAGTGGGCCCAGGGCCTTTCCGGCAGGGCCAGGGCCCTTTCTGGAGCAGCTGCTGAGATCATGCCGCCAGGAGCCATCCTGACACCATGAGCAACTGCATGGGCCTTGCCAGCCGCCACGGCGCCAGCTCCATTCAGTGTCTGTCTCCATGAGGGGAGCCAAAAAGGAGAAGCTGCTGCTGCCACTTCTGCCCTTCTGTTTGCAGTGTGGCAGGCCAGAAGCGGCCAGACAGCGGCTTCCATCTTGGCACAGCCAGCGGTGGACTTTGCCTGCCTGGCCGCTTTTAGCCAGCTGTGCTGCAAACAGAAGGGCAGAAGCAGCAGCTTCTCCTTTTCAGGGCCCCGCATGGAGAGAGGCACTGAATGGAGCCAGCGCCGAGGGGGCTGGTGCGGCCCAAGTGGTGCCAGTGGGAGCCACGTGACCAGCAGTGAGAGGCATGGAAAGCAATTCCCTGATGCAGAGGCCGGATGGGATCCGCCTTTCAGCGCTGTGAAACCCTGTAAGCACTTTTCAATTGATAGAACTTGAGAACCAACAAACCTACGGACACCAATTCTCTCCCTCATTCTCTCCTCAAATCAGAGGAAAGGCAGAAAATGAAGACACGTGAGGAGAGCAAATGGTGACACTAAGGTCGGTGAAAAGGAGGGAGGGGGAGGAGGAGGAGGTGCTCCGGATGTCGGAGCTGAGGTCCTTCTGCANGCAAAAGAGACTCCTCCCCCTAAGAGAACTGAAGAACAATTTTTAGAGATGACAAACTGACTAAAACCCCATATTTTGTCTCCTTGTGCTGTCGGTGAGAAAGATAGAAAATATGGGGGGGAGGAAAGGTTATTTAAAGGTTTATTTTAATTCTCATTATCCTCTTTTAATTCTGTTAATAAATTTTTTTCTTTATACATTGAAAGTTTTGAGCCTGTTTTGCCTCAAAGTGATTCTTCCCAATCCTTACCTCAACTCATGGATTCCTTTTTAATTATTCTCTTCCCCCTCCTCTGCTCAACTCTAGAAGAGGAGAATGTGTGAATGGTTTTTTGTGGGTGCACTGGCATTTGGCCAGCGTCAACCCCTGACACTTTGTCATAAGAGTATGGCAGCTCCTCAGCTTTCATTTTGCACAGTGATAGACTCTGAATTGAGTTTCATCCCTCTCTCTCAAGATACTGCACTGACAAACTAAGCCACAACTGACCTATTTTTACACAGCATTGGCAGTTACTTTGTGGTTACAGCCTAAAGCACAAGGAGAATCCCAGTGTGGAATCTGGTGCAGCAGCCCTGGTCTCAGGAGCCAGACACAAACTATAGGCCAAAATATTTCCTCGTGAAATACAGAGTTCCATGAAATTAATGTGCTTTGTCAAAAACTAAATGATGATACTTTCAAGGGAAATCTATTCTCAAAACTCTTGAATGTTCAATTTAAAGTTGGAATTTTTTTTTAACTAAAATTAAAAACTTGAGTTTCTGTTACAGAACTTTGACACCAAAGCCCTCTGATTTCTCTGTCCTTGAAAAATATTGCTGTTTTGATTTTCTGTCTTGTTTCTTGGTGAAATGAGGAGGAACATCAATAAGACTTTTACACTGGACTTCCAGAGGGCAGACTTTGGCCTATTTAGGAGACTTATTCAGAGAGTTCCTAAGGAAGAAGCCCTTAAAAACAAAGAAGTCCAAGAAAGGTGGACATGGTTCAAAACTGAGATCTTGAGGGCACAGCAACAGACTGTCCCTGTGTGCTGAACATGTGTCAGTGAGCCAAATGTCCAGCCTGGATGGGCAATGAGGTTTTGAAGAAACTTAGGAATAAAAAGAGACTGTATCATCTTAAGAAGGAGGGTCAGATCTCTCAGGAAGTATTTATGGGGATTGCTAGGGTATGTAGGAAAAAAATTAGGAAGGCCAAAGCTCAGTTTGAACTTGATTTGGCAGCTTTTGTAAAAGACAATAAAAAATGTTTTTACAAATATATTAACAGCAAAAGGAAGGGTAAGACCA
>WAAG01073067.1:1048-13329 GCA_013390105.1 Tichodroma muraria
CTGCAAGAAATCCATGGAGTTCAGTTGCTTATCTTAGCTTGTCCAGACTGTAACGGCCTGGAAACACACAGAGCAGTTTTGCAAGATCAGATTTTTCAAAGGAAAATTCCAGTACTGATTGTGTTTCAAGCTGGCAGGAAATCTCTCCAGCACAGATTCTTTCATTCTGGTTTAATAGTTTGAGTTTCAGCTGAAATCTGGAATTTTAAAAGGGTATTGCAGAACTGAAAATTCTGCTTGAAAATCAGAAAGCCCTCAGATTTGGGTGTGATCTGAGCGGTGACAAAAAACATACAAAACTCATCTACTTCCCAGTATTTTTTCCTGTCATTTCATTTCCAAGCTTTGCTTCAGGATTGAAGAATTTATCTTAACACTGTGATGCCATTTTGCACCATAAATACTGAAAATATTTCAGATCCCAAAAGCTGTCAGCAGAGTGACAATCTTGTAAAGGTAGGGCTGAGAAAAACTGGCAGCACTCAATGCAAAACCTCTGTAAGTATCCTTAACAGTATTTTTTCCCCCATATAAAAGGATTCTACCAGATTGGAAGAAATTATTTGGAAATTATACATTTATACACACACAGAATGTCAGATCGTGGGGGTTTTTCCATGATTCATGAAAAAAAGGTCAAAATGAAAAGAAAGTATTTTTGACTCAGACGTCCCAAAAATCCAGCAGCAACCAAAGGTGTCCAGCAACAAAGAATTCAAGTATTCTCTTTGCTGTAAAAATATGAATTCACAGGCTTTACTGAGCAGTCAAAGCTGCATTTCAACAGCTAAAATTTGACAGTACCTTCAGAAAAAGGGTTTCAGTTGCACGGGGATACAGCCAGCTCCTTTCATCTCTGACCCAGAAGGCACAACTCCATAATGGGGCAGCTGCCAGAGAAAAACTGCAGAGGCAAGAAATCAATCCATCGGGATTCCAGGAAAACACATTTTATTCAGTAAGTAGCACCGTCTGCAAGCCTCCTTTCAAATGATGAAGCTCTACTCCGAGCATATGTACAAGTTACACGTCCACCTATAACAGAAGTGTTGGAGGAACTTGCCAAGCTGTGTTAGAAAATATGGCTGAGATAATTATTGAGCAAACCCATCTTTAAACCGTCTTTTCAGCACAAAACACATCCAATGTCTTCCCTGTGCATAATCCCCCCACCTGCTTCTCATCTCTCAGGGACTCTTGTGTGACAGTATAAAGAGTGAGTAGGAGGGAAGGCAGGGCTTGTGTTCAGGCATCCTGCAATCCCAATAAAACCCAAGCCCTGAAGACACGTTCCTTTGGACAATTTCAGGACCGCTATTAATCCGTAAAGCATGAGGAGATGGGCTGTGCAACAATCACAGAAGCCATCTGAAGAATCCATTCGTGCATGCGTGAACAGCAAAGTGGCAAAAAATAAACAATATACTGCTACTTCAAGTTAATAGCTTAGAATATCTAAAGTTAGTATTTTAGAACATCAAGCAATTTTTCCAGACTTTTTTCTACTGACATTTAAAACTACTTATCAGCCAATTTTTATATGTTTTACTGGAGACAGAAGTTCAGGCTGCTTGGGAATAAAGGGGAAGAAGAAGAACAAGGCTTGTGCTCTTACAAAGGATGAGTTAGTGAGATTTTAAGTCTTCCCTAAGTATTCCATGAGGCTGGATTTTATTGTGTTTAAAACAATACTACCCCATTAGCATCTCTGATTTGGCAATACAGACTGGAGCTGAGCATCAGACAAAGGGCTAAGGACTGAAAGGGCACAGTTTTCCCCAGGAAATCAGGTACTGCTGCTCAGGCAGTGGAAGGAGCCTGGTCCACACCTTCCTTGGTGCCTGGCAGCTGCTGGAAAGCACTCAAATATCACCTCTTACTGATGCAAATGGGCAGAGAACACAGCAGCAACATAAACAAATCATCCTTGAAAAGCTCCCCGATACACAGCAGCAAAAAAAAAATTTTTTTTAATGCACAAATTGATACCAATCCACAAGAGTTTCCCTTTCCGCAGCTGCCAGGATAAATTTCCCCTTTAGGCAGATGGTCCAAAACCTGAGCCCACTGTCTATGAGAAATTGCAGTTTGACTTGAGCACGCAGTGAAAAAAAAAACCAAAAAACTCAGAGAATTCTGCCCAGGGAAATTAATCATTCTCAGCACCTCTGCAGGGCCAGTCTACCCCTTCAGCCCTGACCTACATACTGCACACACAGTGCTTCAAAACAGCCTGACATTTAAATCCAAACTCCTCAGCTTCCCGCTCCCTCCCTGCGCTCCCAGCGGCCGAACGGCCGAGTTCAACATTTAGTGGTGTCCCAGGACACTTGTGGTCTCCTCTGGATTTTTTGCACCCTGGGATTATCCTAAACTGGAGACTGGAGGTGTCACCCAGTGTGGAGTTTGTTACACACCAACCGCATTCCAAAGCATATAAGAAAAGTGGTGGGCAATGGACAGGGAATATTTAAAAATAATCACAGAGTCCTGGAATGGTTTGGGTTGGAAGGGACCTAAAAGCTCATCCATGCCATAGGCAGGGATACCTTCCACTAGACTAGGCTGTTCCAAGCCCATCCAAAGCAAAGGTGCCACACCCACCTTTGCTTTGGATGGGCTTGGAACAGCCTTGGAAGCTCTTCTGGAGCTTCCTTCAGAAGAGGGGTTACCCAGACAAGAACTTCACCACACAGCAAAGAACCCTGGTAAATTGAAACAAATTTTCCAGTTAAGGTAAAGCAACGCTGATTAGGAAAACTTTTCCTGATGAATAAGTCAAAGATAATGGGCACAGGAAAAGAGGAATTAAGTTTAAAAAAATAAGGTTTTTTACTTCGAAGAATGGCAAGTCTCAGAATCTTGTTATTTAAATTCTTTTTTAGTTTTTCACACTAATACAGAGAAGTTGCTTATTTAAAACCCCATGCCTTGAGCGCTTTTGAGCAGTAACAGAAAGACACAACACCACTCTGAGTAACTGGTCTTACCAATCTACCAAGTACCAGCACTTAGAGCCCTGGCTCTGCCCACAGAGGGACACAGGAGGTAATAAGCTGCGACATGCGCAGAGGCTTTTTTTGGGAAGGGAGGGAGACTTGGGGGTACGTCTCATGAATGATGAGACAGTAAAACTTTACTCATTGACATTTCCAACCGTGCCCACTGCAATATGAAACAAATATCGTCCCAGTGTTAGTGGGGAGAAGGGTCCACTCCTGGAAAATCACTTTTGCCTCCCTTCAAACAGTTAACTGCAAAATCCTGATGCACCAGGACAAAGGAGAGAATCCAAGAATATGGAGTGGCTGTCCAATGATCTGTTCACTCACCATCTCCCCCTTGGTTCTTATTTCATCCTTACACTGCTGTTTTGGGATTTATTACAGAGTAATTTCTATTGCTTTACCTTTAACTTGCAGAGAGAACTGCTAACAGGCAAAACTTACTGTCCCTACAGAGGCTGTTTCCTTTCCTGTCCCACACCCCTCTCCCACAAAAGCAAAGTGTTACTTGAAGCATCAACAGTCAGAGCAAGAGCAACGTTTTCCAAAACTGTTTCGTTCCCTTTGTCTCACCACTATTAAAAAACGTGTGGCACACTCCATCTGCAGCCCTTGCATTTATTACCTTCCCCCAAATTCTGTGCTGTGAGGAACATCAGTGTGAGAGCCCAGAGCTTTCCTGACGTGGGGAGGGGAGAACACACGGTCACCCAGCCCTGCTGCCTACCCCTTCCCGAGTGCCCGGTGTATGTTCCAGTGGGAAGCACTGCTGTTCCATGATAGTGGGATCTGCTGTGAAATTCCTGTATTCATATGAACAGTGACCTTGCAGATAAAGCTTGGGAAGTGTACAACATCCTATGTGCATCAATTTCTATTAAACACCTTAGGATGAAAGCGCAATAAAATCAAAGATCTAAAAAGAGTTTTGATTTTAATAGCTTCAGTTACTAAGTTCAGTTTTCTGAAGATTTGGCAGGCTTTCCTGGAGTGTACTGGGATATATGAAACCTCTTTTGTTCTTTTTTTTCTATTTTTTTTCAACTTAGCTATTTGCAACCATCAATGAACAGTGGCAAAACATGACATTTAGAATTAACCCTGAAATCTTGGAACTATCCGTTGACCAAAAAAACTGAAGCAGAATGTTTCAGTCTTCAAGCAGAGTATTTTTAATTCTTTTTTAATAACTAGGTTTCACTGTGCCAACATATTGTTATTATATGCTATCAATCCCCTGATGGCTGACACACTCTGAGAGCACAAGGGAAAAGGGTTTTTACTTCAGTGTTTCCCAAGAATTTTATATGTGTCCATTTTACTGGAATTTGCATTAATATCTTTCATTAATTACAAGTGATCTGCTCATTGCAGAAGTACAAATGGTTTGGAGGCCACAGACTCAGAGCATTGTGATTTAAATAAAAATCGCACAGTGCCCCTACTTTTTTTCCAGCCATCAGATGTCTGGATCGACTGCACATTCCAACACTTTGGAAAGGAGCTTCTGCCTCATGAAATAGCAAAAGGAATGTTCCAGTGTCATTGCTGGGGAGGGTGCAGAGGGACGAATGCATTCAGAAAACAATCTGAAGACCTAATCTGTCTATTTTTTCATGAAGTCACCTAAAACCTTATTTCTCTTGGTTATGCTTTAATCTCCAGGCAGCACAGTTCTGTTCTAAGGTGGAACCCCAAGTATTTCAATCCACATTATGCTGCTTTGGCAGCCAAAAGGCAGGGAACAGGTCCAAAGCCAGTTTCAATCCACATGATTTTAAGTGTGTCCATCACCAAAACATGTAAATATAATGGGATGCAAACTCTGCCCTCATTCACCTGACACTAGATATTCCTGCTTTATCTAGTAGAGCTATTTTTAAACAACTTTTTATCGAAACAGGTGTCTTATCAATAGCAAAATGTACAAGATCTAAATAAAATGTGCAAAAAAATGGGCTAAGAATCTGAAAATGCGTTCCTTAAATTGACAAATATCAGTATTTTTGTCAAATTCTGGTCTAATTTGTCTAATTCTGCCATAGTCTGTTGCCTTGAAATGCCAAAATCAATGGAAATTGCCTGTTAAGTGAAGTACCAACAGATCAACTCATTTCATCCTTATGCACAATAAGGCCTTTTCAACAGACCTATGTAGTCTAGGAGGAATGAAAGCAAGATGATGTTCACGGGATTTAATAAGGCTCTGTGAAATTGTAAAATCTTGACAAATCAAACAACTAATTAGATTGTACAGGTCTGAACACCATCCCACAAAACCTTTTCCTAAGGATCTAGTTTCCTACTGGTTTTGCTCCAGCAATGACGCAGAAAAGATTATCAATTTCTCTTCATGCTAAAAGCCTTCTCAAAAGAGAATCTGTGAGGAAGAATTATCTAAACTGAGGGAAAGGCATTTTTAGGGAGGATGAGGTTGTAAACTTTACCAAGTTTGCCATGCAGGACGTGTGACGGCGTTGTTCCAGAGAGCACCTTTGCAAATGTCCTAAAGCCATGAGGAGGTGCTGGGCCTGAGAATACACTCAAGAGGGGTAGACAATACTTTGTATCTGATCTGCCATCCCAGTTCCTGCTTCTCCAGCACCAACAGGAAGAATGCCTGAGAAAAGCAGGACTGCAGACAGCTTGCATGTTTGCAATGATTTTGATAACAAACCTGCAGCCTAAATAAAATCTCCCTCAAGCACAGCAAAAACCCCGAAGACTTGGGGTATCAGGAAAAGAGATGCTGGTCACATCTTTGCTGGGGCATTTTCCTGCGTAAAGAACATGAAGACACCAAGTCTCCAAATGTCGCTGCGGGGCTTTATGGGAAATTATTAATTGGTTTGGTGCTCAATTTCTACCGCAGCAGAGAAACAAGGTATTTGTATTAACTTACACTTAAATTCCACTTCCTTCTTACAATGTGTGATTGTTAAGCATTATTAAAGTGCGTGTGTCCTCACCAGCTCACAGGTCTGTTCCAGCTCCATCACCAATCCCACACAAAAGGCACTGGTGTGTGGACAGACCACAGGCACTCCAAGGGAGCAGGAATTAGCTCTGCCCTGAATCTCCTCGCATTTCCAGCAGCCACATGCAGCTCCACACAATCTGGCACTGCGTGCTACTTGGCACCGTACATGGCTCGTGATGCCACCTGAGCTGGCCTAGTTTGCACTGGGCTAGGAAAATATAATTATCATATTTTCCAGCTTTACTCGAGCTGATCCCCAAAGTAGCAAAGTTTCCACATAAAGCAAGCAGTACTTTTTCTTTGTATCCTGCCAGTCCTTGCAAATGGTACAGCTGAGAGCAGGAGTGTTTAAGTGATGAGCCTCATTCTGAGAAGAAAGGAATTATTTGCTACAAACCTTTTCACGTTTTACCTCAGGCTGGTGTCAGTCTCAGGATAAACAGATGCATCAATCACCCTAAATATAAAAGTAATTTGCATGCAAGAAATGTATTTTTGATAGCTGAAAGCTGACAAAGAATTTACTATTTATAAAATAAGAGGTATTTTTCTTGTATACCCAAGAGAAATCCTTAGGAAGAAATAAAGACCAGCCTAGTAGTGCCTACTATTAACAGAATGTCTTCTTTCTTTACTCTCTGAAGGTCACATTCCCAACAAACCTTGAACTTCCAGCTGACTGGACTTTGTGGAAGTTCACGAAACTCAAGGATTTTGATTTTAAGCAGTGCTTAAACCAGCTGTACACCCTGTTGAAGAGTGGGGGAGTGGCTGACCTGGGGTGAGATAACACTGGTTCTCATCACATTTAATTGCCAAAAATCATCTTGCACTTAACATACAGAGAGGGGAAGGAGAGGTCACTCTCGGGCTCTCCACTCTGCTTTTCCATAGATTCCTACTTCCTCTTCCAAAGCGCTGCTCTCCTGCTGTCTCGCTTTCCTGCTGCGTTCCAGCCCCAACAACTGCACCGGGGAAGGAGCTGCTGAGGATGTGCAAACAGGGAAAAGTACCACCAGTCACATCATCCCATGAGGACTCCATCTGGACATCCAGTCAGGAACATATCCACTGGGATATGATTTTGGGGTGAAACCTGCCACACAAACGCACACTACTACGGCCAGCGTTTAATTTTAAACGGAACATATTTTTCTAAGAAATAACTGAGGTGATGGGGAATGCTGGAAATAAGTCAGAACATGAGATTCATGGAAAGTTTGCCAACCCCAGTAGTAACCTGAGCGAGGGCCAGGTTTGGCATCTAAAAGGATTGTTTTTCACTCTGATAATAGCAGTGAAAATGAAAATTAGTCCATCAAGTCCAAACCTGGCAATGGTTCTCATGGTCTGGTGAATGCAACACATGCTGAAAAAGGCAAACAACTGACATTTGATCCCATCTCAGGGTCTGACACAGAAAACTACAAGCCTCCCATGAGGGTCCTGTTTGGAAGGATAGATGGGAAGGCAGGGGACTGAAGAACTAAGTACAAACAATGGTGGGCCCCACATTGAGACAGAGACATCTCCATACAGCCGTGGTACAAATTCACAATGGATTTACAGCTCCTGCTGTAAACACTGCATCAGGAGGCACCAGGAAAAGAGAAGAACACAGTATGGGCCCGGGCCCCGATGGAATCCTGCTGTGGGTTGGGCCACGCTCCCTGTGACTGAGTTTGCAATATAGGAAAGCAAAGTATAGAAAATAAAAACTAGGTGTGAGAAATGGTATCTGTTTTCTGTCAGGAAGGCAACCAATGCCTGTCACCAGAGTTTGTCAGCATTCCCAGGAATTAAAATCAGGCCCGTTTGCAACTATTTACAAGCAAGAAACAAACACCTAATGCAGAATCAGATATATAAGGTTCATAGACACAGGTGTGGAGGGATTACTACACAGTTACAGGAAATTTCATGAGGACATCCCAAGAAGCTCTTTTCCACAGGAGGGACATGATAACTGTCGATACAGACATTCCCATTTCATTCCATCAATTAAAAAAACCACAGAAAACCCTGAACACTTACCCCTAAGGACATGTGGCTGGCTCACGGGCACCGCGGACACATCAGCTCAGTTGCACTGAATTTCCAGGATGGAGACAGCCAGATTTCTCTCTTCCATCTTTGATCCACTTCAGGCAGCTGGAAGCTGCCTGTGAAGCACAATGACATGAACGATACGGTTGTCACTGAGAGCCCTCTCTTTTGATCTTGGTGACATAAGGCAAGACTGAAGTGGGTGCTACCAATGCTACAAAGCCACATTTTTAACCTGGTTTTCTCTTACAAAGTCAAGGCACTGCTAGATTTCAATGGCACGGGGCCTTGTCCAGCCCTACATTCCCTGGGAGATAAGAAAGATTGGGCTTTTAAAATATACACATGGAACTGCCCAGATGCTTCAGCCAAGAGCAAAAATGCGACAAAATCAAGTACTGTTTGTCCATTTATGTATCATCACAGAAAAACTCCCTATACAGACACATTGCCTATTAATCTAGAACAGACAACTGTGATCCAAATGTCATTTCAGCAGTCAAACAGGGATACAGCACAAATTATTTACAAAATGAGCTTAATGAAGAAACACATTTGGGCACAGCTGCTGTTCAGACAAGACTGGAAGAAATCCAAAAACCAGAAGGAAGTGAGAGCATTAGTAAATTAGAAGGAGAGATCAAGAGCTTGCTTCTGTAAAGAAATCCCAGCTTTAAAATCCAAAATATTCCATCCCAACTACCAATATTTCTTCCAGACCAATGGGAGACATCTATAAAGAACACCTGGAGTCTTTGTAGACCAGCAAAAGCTCACCACAACTTTTGTGTGTCCTTGAACTGAGACAGCAAGTAACAAAACCATGAGCTCGTGCTTATGGTGGCTGCTCAAACTATCCACAAAATCGGAGAGTTTTTAGAGTGAAGAGGGATATTAGAGACTGAAATTCGTACAGATGGAGCGCTGCCTGTCGTATGAGGGAGGATTGGGGTCAATCTTGTTAGACATAATAGGACTTTATTCATTATGGATGAAAAGATTCAGCTCCTACTGTTATGAGAGTGGCTAAGTGCAGCTGTGGTTTAACCAAATTCACAGGAGGTTGAATGAGGCTACTGAGACAAACTACACAGCAAACTTCCAAAGGCTGCTGGAATATTTAAGATTCCACCTCGGCTGGTGGATGCCTGCAAAACATAAATGCAATTTCCATTATGAAAAGAATTGAATTTCAAACTCCTGCTGGCTTATATAAGAATTATTGGGGCTATCAATCCATATCATCAAGGCATAAGCTGATCACCAATTGGGATCAGAAGAAATCCCCTTTGCTCCAAGCCCGACACAGCTATAGTGTTGGATAATTAACAGGATATTGAGGAGAGGCAGATTAACACCTTGCTTTGAAGCATCCAGAAGTGGGGTATTAGGCCAGATGGACAGTTATCCGCTCAACTAACGCAACTTTTCTACTCTTAATAAAACACACCATTGCTCAACAGAAATTCCCAATTATTCCTGGGTTTGGTGCCATATGAATCACTAACCACTTGAACCACTGACATTTCAGTGGTTTTACTACAATCTGTGGCTCCTGGGATGTCTCAAAGTCAGGACCTCTCTTGCCGCGCTCACGAATCACGACTGCAAACCAGGGAACAACCGCCTGTGATTGCTATGGCAAAGCCATAAACAGATTCCTGAGTCCCAGGATGCACAGCCATGGCCGGAGGCCCTCCAAAATCCATCTGGATTATCCGACATTACAGCTGCTGCTATTCTGCTCCAAAGAGCGAGCCTGAGCTGTCTAACAGAGAAAAGCTGCCTTTTTTTTGAGATGCTTGTGTCAAAGAAACTTGAGAGAATAAGACACAGAGAGTGTTCAGCCCACATTAAATCATTTTGGCAACAAAACTGATGAAGAAAAGCACAATAAAAATGCTGCAAAGAACTTATCCAAATGTTTCTTTGGAAGAACTTGTACACAGCCAAGAGCTGCTGGTTCCACACCAAACTCCTAGGTGAATCTGTTATTTCTTTCTTTTCATTTTCTAAAGATTTTATTAGTACCTCTAAATTTTCAAGCTTTTTATAAGGCAAAGAACATGTCTTGCCAATGACTTTTCCTCTACAACTCTGCAAGTTTTGTTTCCAGTGTTTTACCATTATTTTGAAGTATTTAAGGTTGCAAGATCTTCGGATTTTGCACCATTTAACAGTGGCAAGTCTCTGCTAAATGCCTGATAAGGCAGTGAAACAGTTATCAGCTTAATTATTTACACAAAGGCTGTAAGGGAAGAGTCACCCAAGTAGAAACGAAAACCACCTACCTCAGAATCCCACAACTGCTCACCTGCACTCCATACCACAGAAAGCAACTGCAGTTCTTGTTCCCTAAAAGAGAAATGTGTTACAGATCTCAATTCCACCTTTTCAAGATGGGAGAAGCTCCAGTAAGGTTGATTCTTTCCAGAACCATCTCACTGATATTGGTGCTAATTGCTACCTTTTTCCTTCATGTTCATTTTAGACAACTGAAAGGAGCAATTCTATGTTTTACAAAGACAAAACTGAAGCCAGACACTAAAACTTTCAGCTGCTTAAATCCTTCCTGGCTGTTCAGTTCCAACGAGAATTTCCTATAAATGGGTTTTGAGTGGTAATAAAACTACCAAGAGTCCATCAAGTTCATTCTGGTTTGATTTTGTCCAAATAACGTTTGCCTTTAATTCTGTATAAAACGGGACAGGAGTTTTCAAACTACATCTGCTTCTGGGAAAACTATTTTCTTTTCCTTAGCACAAAATAAATATCTACTTACTGCTATTTTATCTAAAAAAAAGTTTTCAGAAAAATGCTTGGGAAATATTCAAATAATGTCATGTAATGTAAAACTTTTCCAGGATATCCTGGAAGTTTTAGAAAGCTCCAAGCTGTTCTGGGTCACACAGCCTACAGCAGGCTGTGAAATGTAAGCAGGGAAAGGCATCATGTGTACAGTGCTGGGAAAGGTTAGCTTTTAACCACTGTGCTGGATGAGAACAGGACAAGCAAAATTCATTGCAGAAGCTAAAGAGGTAAAGTCACATCACACTCGAGCTGCACTGAATCTCCTCAGCACTTTTGGGAGCTGTCCTGACCAGTCCCGAAGCGGTGAGGGCCTTCCCTGAAGCAGTTCAGAAGTTCTTCACAGGACCAAAGACATGCTCACACACTCCCTTGAGACTGGGCTCAGAGAAGTGGAATTCTCCTCCCTCCCCATAAATCCCTGATGTACAACAAATGACATCTTGCAGGGTTGGGAAGAAGTCTTTTTTACCAAACAAATCCTATTGTTTGTTTGATTCTTGTGGTTTCCTGATGCTGGCTGGAGTTTGGGGACAGCAGTAATTCCGTAGGCTCTGAATCAGCCAGTTGGCTGGCTTGGAGGCTGCTCTTGCAAGGACACCAAGGAGCCTCTAACCACATTCTAAAGCAGAAACTCTTTCACACAAAAAATGTTTCAAAAATCAAGAATGCTTTCATTCACACCCTGTGTGCTAGTCTGAATTCAGGCTCTCTCAAAGATTAGGAATGCCAGTAAAATTCCATAGCAAATGCTGGAAAACACCCCAGGAAACTCTGCGCTGCTAGTTGATACAGTAAATCGGTAAATTCAACACATCTAAACTCAAATCTTTAGTTATGCAATAATATAAGCTGCAGAAACACCTTCCCTGGAAGTGTTCAAGGCTGGCTTAGACAGGGCTTGGAGCAAACTGGCCTAGTGGAAGGTGTCCCTGCCCATGGCAGGGGAATGGAATGAGATGATCCTTCAAGGTCCCTTCCAACCCAAACCATTCTGTGATTCCATGATAGAACTTACTGCTTACATTTCCTTGGAACTTGCTAAAAACCAGAAGAAGATGGTATACATTTTATAATAGGGTCAGTACAATAAATACTAATTAAATTAATAATGGTCCTGTTAGGCAAACATTACACTAACAAAGAACTTGAGTCCCCTGCTCCCGAGACGACGTTTATTTTTCTAAAGAATTGTTAGTTTTGGAAGCATTTATGACGCCTGTTGTATTTTTAGGAAACAGAACAACATTTCTTCTATCCTTTATTGGAGGAGACAAAAAATAACAATCCTGAAGAGGTGTGGCCATTAAAAATCATCTGCTATCTTTGGCTAGAGCGTGTGGAGGCAGCTCCAGTAATCAAGCCAGGTCCCCAGGGTGGAAAGAAGAATTCTGTCTCTTAGCCACTTTCCAGGTTATTCCAGATCCTGAGTTATGGCACAT